>CM038598.1:13648260-13781275 GCA_021533255.1 Ceriops tagal | reverse complement strand
GGAACTACAAGAATCCGGAAATACATGAATCCAAAACAGGAACTCAGCGAATCCGGAACTATGCAAATCCGAAACTACACAAATCTAGATCTACGTGAATCAGGAACTCTGCGAATTCGGAACTACGCGAATCTGAAACCACAGGAATCCGAAACTCTACAAAATTGGAACTACACAAATCCAAAACTGCGCAAATTCGGAACTACGCGCATTCGTAACTTTGCAAATTCAGAACTATTCTGTGAATCTAAAACTCTACAAATCCAAAACCCTATGAATTTGAAACTCTGTGAATATGGAACTCTACGAATACAGCACTCTGCGAATCCAAAACTCTATGAATCCAGAACTCTATGAATGTGCAACTCTATGAATCTGAAATTCTGTGAATCCAAAACTCTGCAAATCTGAAACTCTACGAATTTGAAATTCTGCGAATCTGTAACTCTGCAAATTCAGAACACTACGAATTAAGAACTCTGGTAAACTGAAACTTTGCGAATTTAGAACTCTGGGAAACCAAAATTTTGCAAATACGGAACTCTATAAATCTGAAACTATACGAATCCAAAACTTTACGATTTCAAAACTCTAAGAAACTGGAACTCTACGTATCCAAAACCCTGCGAATTTGAAACTTTATGAATCCGAACTGTGCGAATCCGTAATTCTGCCATTCTGAAACTCTAGGAAACCAGAACTCTGCAAATTGGAAACTCTGTAAATCCAAAGCTCTGCGAATACTGAACTTTACAAACCAAAACTCTGTAAATCCAGAACTCAGAGAATGCAAAACTCTGCAAATCCAAAACACTACAAATCCGAAATTATGCGAATCCGGAACTTTGCGATTCTGAAACTTTGTGAATCCAAAAGTCTGCGAATTTAAAACTCTACGAATCTAAAACTTTGCGAATACAAAACTCTGCGAATCCAAAACTCTGGTAAACCAAAACTCTACGAATACGAAAGTTTACGAATCCAAAACTCTGCAAATCTGAAGCTCTGCGAATACCGAACTCTACGAATTCGAAACTCTGTAAATCCAGAAATCAGGAAATCCGAAGCTCTAAGAATCCAAAACATTGCAAATCCGAAACTATGCAAATCCAGAACTCTGCAATTCTGAAATTCTAAGAATCGGAAACTTTATGAATACAAAACTCTACGAATCTGAAATTCTATGAATCTAAAACTCTACAAATCTGGAACTCTATTAAACCGAAACTCTACGAATCCGGAACTTTGCGAATATGAAACTCTGTGAATCTGGAACTCTTTGAATCTAGAACTTTATGAATACATCACTATACGAATCTAAAACTCTGCGAATCCAGAACTCTGTGAATTCGCAACTCTGTGAATCTAAAACCCTGCAAATCCGAAATTCTGCGAATTTAGAACTCTGCGAATCAAGAACACTACAAATCGAGAACTCTAGTGAATTGAAACTTTGCAAATCTAGAACTCTGGAAAACCGGAACTCTATGAATACGAAACTTTGTAAATCCGAAACTATGCGAATCCGGAACTCTACGATTCTAGAACTCTGCGAATCCAAAACTTTGCAAATCTGAAACTCTATGAATCTGAAACTCTGCGAATCCGAAACTCTACGAATCCGGAACTCTGACATTCTAGAACTCTAGGAAACCAGAACTCTATGAATCAAGAACTTTGCGAATCTGAATCTCTGCAAATTCCAAACTCTGTGAATCCATAACTCTGCAAATCTGAAACTTTGGGAATCTAAAACTCTACGAATCTAGAACTTTACACTTCCAAAATTCTACAAATCTAAAACTCTGCAAATCTGGAATTCTAGTAAACTGAAACACTGCAAATACAAGAGTCTGCGAATCTGAAACTCTGCGAATACCAAACTATACGAATCTGAAACTCTGTGAATTCAGAACTCTATAAATTCGAAACTCTGCAAATCTGAAAGTCTGCGAATTCAAAACTCTGTAAATTTGAAACTCTACAAATCCGGAATTCTGCAAATCCGAAATTCTGTAAATCTGAAATTTTGCGAATTCAGAACTCTACGAATCTAAAACTCTGCGAATTCAAAATTCTGTAAATCCAGAACTCTACGAATACCAAACTCCACAAATCTGAAACTCTGTGAATCTAGAATTCTGGAAATTTGAAACTCTACAAATCTGAAAGTCTGCGAATTCGGAACTCTACAAATCCAGAACTCTGCAAATCCGAAACTCTGCAAATTTGGAACTTTGCAAATAATAAACTCTACAAATCCGAAATTCTATGAATACAGAATTCTGGGAATCTAGAAATCTGTAAATCCAAAAATATGTGAATCTGAAACTTTGTAAATTCAAAATTCTGCACATCCAAAACTCTGCAAATTCAAAATTTTGTGGATTCGAAATTCTATGAATTCAGAATTTTAAAAATTCAAAACCCTGTAAATGTAAATTTAAAAATTTACGAATGCAAGCTGATCTCCTGATGCGGGGCGGCGCTTTTAAAAACAGAATTTTTTTATTAAAAAATAAATTTCAAATATAAATATTATTTTAATTTAAGTAAGTCACCTAATTAAATGTTAAGTTGAACGCGCGATCCCACCAATAGGCCTCGTTTCATAATACTCTTTTGTGACATTACGATAAGTCTAATCTCTTTATTAAATCCATCTTTATTATTTCTTTGTCTCATTCTCATTCCAAATATTTAATCTTTGTCCTCGATAATATGGAGTTGTACCTACACAAATAAATTAATACAACTGCCTCCTTTGTCAATTGAATAACAGTCGTCCATTTTATGTTGCTATTAAATATTTTATCTATTTAATGAATTTAAAATATAGACACTTCCATACAGAAGAATTTTACTAAATTTTTTTGCTTCTGGTAGGAAACCCGTAATTTGATAACAATAGATAATTATTTATGAATAATAAACACATCTATTAATAGGTCATCCGATATTTACAAATTTTAATATATATATATATACATATATATCTATATATGTATATGAATTAGTATTGCAGAAAAGTGATGTAAATAGACATGGTTTGAAAGGCACAAACTTCTTGTGATCCATTTAAATCTCGGCCTTTTATGTGTAGTTTTAGTTGTAGTTTCCAGGGTCCAAGCAGTATAATGACAAATTGATAGTAATGAGATGGGTCGAGGCGACGTCAAGTAATTCGATCCTTGATTGAACTTGAAATCACAAGCTGTGCAGAGAGACTCAAAGAGTGGTCGATGGTTGAATACTTTACCATTAGCTGGTGTATGTAAAATAGTGAGTGAGAGAGAGAGAGAGAGTAAATAAGAGGCAAAGGGCTAAGAAGAGGTAGACGGAAGGTGAAGGGATGATGAAGAATAAGCACGAAGAGGAGGAGAAGGAGGAGATAACAGTATTCAAATCAAGAGAGATATTCCCGACGAATTGGGCTCACGCTGTGGTGTCCTTGACTCTCTGGCTGGGCTCCATTCATTTCAACGTCGCCTTAGTTTTTCTCTCTCTCCTCTTCCTTACCTTTTCCAAATGCCTCCTGTCGGTTTTCCCCTTTCTCTTCTCCCTTTTTCTCTTTTCTTTGTTCTTTTTCTTTAAAGGAAAAAAAAATCAGCAAGAACGAATTTTAAAAGAGAGAAAGAGAAACGGAAAATATTTCACTTTTTTTTCCTTTACTTTCTGGATTTCTTTTTCTTTTGAAAACCTTGAAGAACTTATTGTTCAGGGTGTTTGGATTGTTGCTGCTCTTAATGTTGATTCCAATTGATGATCGTAGCAACTTAGGTCGCCGCTTGTGCAGGTAGGTAAAATTTAAAATTAAAAAAAATAATAAAAAAATAATAAAAAGAAAGAAAGCCAATCATCTTTCCTTATCCTTCTTTTCCTTTCTTTCTTGTTGATGTTATTATTTTATCGTTTTTTTTTTCTTGGCTTTGTTGCAAATTAACCTTCTTCTTTTTTTCTTTTTTGATAACAAAATAATTTTGTTCAGGTACATATGTAAGCATGCTTGCAGTTACTTCCCTATCACTCTCTATGTTGAAGATATTCATGCCTTCCATCCTGACCGCGCTTATGGTGTGTTTCTCTCCCTCCCTACTTAAGATTCTTCATGAAATTGAATCAGGATCACTGAAAAGGCATTGGCATCTAACTCTGAATTTTTCCTTCTTAGTCGAAATTTATATTTCTTTGTTGAAAGTTACTAGTGCTTCAAAATTTAACTGGCTGGGGAGTTGATTTCAGCATCCAGCTGTTGATGCTTATAGTTTCCTTTGGAACTTTGGCCTTTTGGCTGTCCCAATAATTTTTGTCGGCTACTTTGCCACTTCTTTAGCAACTAATAGGTCCCATTCTTTGCTTTATGCAGTCTTCGGTTATGAGCCACATTCAGTTTTTCCCCTTGGTGTCGTTTCCCTTTCAGACCATGCAGGTTTTATGCCTCTCCCAAAAATAAAGGTCCTGGCGAGTAGCGCTGTAAGCCATTCTGTTCTTAACTATCTGTATTCTTATGTGTTCTACTATCATCTCTCTCATAGGATGGGTTATACATCTTTAGGTTTTCTACACACCTTTTTTGAGACATATATGGACATGGTGTGGTCTTTCTCCAGCATCAAAGAGAAACTTTACTTGCCTCTTGGAGGCTGGTTATAGTTGTATCATAATACCTGGAGGTGTGCAAGAGACATTTCTCATGGAGGATGGTGCTGAGGTGTTCATCTTTAAACTCTAGTATACGCTATTTTTCTGCTTTTGTATCTTGCTTATTTCATTTTCTTTCTCCAAATTTTGCATTTGGGTCCTTCTCTCCCCCTCTCTCCACTTGCCAAAGAGTCACCATGTCTCTCATGTCCCAGTTTGGCAAGTTCAGTACCTAGGAGTTGTACAGACTGCAACTGATTTGATACTAGCTACTGCATATTATGATAAACTCTTATTTCCAAGCCCTATTTATGGTAAAAGATAGTAACTAACAAGTTCACAAAATGATTTATATGATAAATTTCTGTTTTACTGTGAGTCTCACAAGGTAACAGCATACGTTGTGTTCTTGATAGATATTAGCTTTGTACTTGGACAAGCATACATCAGATGCTTTTCTCATGCAGCTCCTCATTCTGTCCTACGTATGAAGGAAGGATGGCTATGACAATTCCATGTTTTTCCCTAGAATCTATGCATTTAACATTAAGAGTGGCTTCATCATTTTCTTTGTCCTTTTCTCCTCTGCTAATTTGTTCCTTCCCTTCATTTATTTTCTAATTTCTTGCTTCCTTTCTTAAATGGCCTGGGAGATGATAACACATTTTTGCAGCTGGTAACCTTCAGATCTGATGCTAGAAATCTAATTGTCTAATGTAATACTTATCTTGTGTTGCTCATTCTGCAGATTGCCTTTCTTAATTCTAGAAGGGGATTTGTTAGGATAGCAATGGAGATGGGCACACCTTTGGTACCAGTTTTCTGCTTTGGTCAAGTATTTGTTCTGTCCTTTTCTGTCACATTTTTTCTGTTAACAAACAACATTTCTTTCCTTATTGTACTGTTCCTTTTATTTGTTTTATACACTTGTGTTGGTGAATGCTTGTGTTGGTTAGTGTAGTATAGCATTTTAATGGACTTGTTTGTTTGGGCTTTTGCATTGATTGACTTGTGTATGCTACTTGATCTTATTTTCTTTTCATTGTGCACCTTTCTCTCTTTTCTTCAGTCACATGCTTACAAGTGGTGGAAACCTGGTGCGAAGTTATTCAAGAAATTTGCTAGAGCTATTAAGTTCACTCCGATTATCTTTTGGGGAATTTTCAGGTAAGTTGCCACTTGGGAAAACCACATGTTTAGGTATCTTTCCAACTGGTCACCTTGTGGTTTCAACAATATACTTGCCTGTAATTTTCTCCATTTTTCATATGAAGGAATCAGATTTTTTAGCCAAAAATGATAGTTCTAGTTTCAATTTTATTCAAAAAATAATTTAACAGAAGTTGAACCCTTAACAGAAATCTGCATGGCTTTGAATTCTTGGAAAATCTGTGAGTCCATATGATGGAATTTGCTAGCTTTGATGCAAATGGAGCAAAGAGGTGACTAAGTGCATGGGGGATGGGGATTGTGCACCCCCCCCCCAAAAAAAAAAAGAAAAAGAAAAAGAAAGAAAGAAAGAAATAAATAAAGAAGAAAAAAGGGAGGCAATTCCAACCATTTATCCCCAACTAATGAAAAGCTAAGCAAAAAGGATACAGTTTGACTATTTTCTTCTTTTCAGGTCTCCTTTGCCCTACCAACATCCAATGCATGTTGTGGTGGGTAGACCCATTGAGTTGAAGAAAAATCCACAGCCCACAATGGAGGAGGTATGGATGCCACTACATTACTTTAGTGTAATGAATTATTGCTGTTCATAATGGATTGGTCTGCACAAATGAGAGCGTACAAGATATTGACTCATAGTTGTGTGTCTATTAGTTTATTGATTGTTCGTAACTTACCTAAATTTCACTCCATCTTGTGAGTCTTTTACATGCCAGCTTCATATCTACCATGATTATGGAGGCATAACAAATAGATGCATTTTCAGAAGTTGCAATCAATTTAGAAAGCAAGAGCTATCTGTTTGGTTTAAGTTGTCAAAGTAGCTAATTATTGTTGAACCATCAACAACTATATATTGAGTGATTGCTTGGTTGGGCACTAATGTCTGCATTGGTGTATTCTATAGGTACTTGAAGTACACAGTCTGTTTGTTGCAGCACTGAAAGATCTTTTTGAAAGGCACAAGGCACGAGTTGGCTGTGCTGATCTTCAGTTGAGAGTCATTTGATTGGCATATTTATACCATTATTCTTCATCTTTTTCTTTTCTTCACGTTTGTCTCTATCTTGTTTACATGCCACATTCAATTAGACAAGGAGGATAATAAAACTAATTCTGGTGATAAGCCTGCAGTCTGGGCATCAATATTTCAGGTTATACGTCATCTTCTTGTTTTGGTTACTTCATATTCAAAATGGCACCACAGCTGACTTGTGCGAATGCGAACCTTTGGTCGCCATTGGCCGTTAGCGATGCTTTTTCGCAAACACTTCCTGCGTATCAAATATTTCGCGTTGTTGGGGCTAAAGCAAGTTTTGGTTACTGTTCCAGTAGATAAAACCGTGAACAAATGGAAGGCGTGGTGGAATCTGCACATCTAGTTGCTTACGTATGTTCAAAGTTACAATGGATACGACTTATCCTCTAGACACCCAAACAAAATGTGGTCCTGAGCAGGGTTACTGCTGTTTGCAATTATGAATGGTGCCATAAGGACGACTTGATACAATTTCTTGCATCTGCCTAGGCCCCGCAATCATACGTGTTTGTGAAATTTTCAACTCACGAGCGCAGGGGAATGATGCACGTTATTTGACCTTGGGCTCTTATAAAATCTGCACCATTTCAGGGCTTCCAAAATTAAAGTGTACCTTCGTGTTGGCGAAGCAAAGTTGACTGTTCTTAGCCAACACAGGATGAATGAAGTAAAGAAGATGTCTCGAGTTTTCTAAGATGAGCTGGTGAACGTTAATTAATACACCATGGGCTTGGGCGGGATCTATGTTCAATGATGAAGGAAGCGCGTACTGAAGCAAAAGAACAAGCCGATACAGTGGATCCGACGGCACCAAACCTAAGGGGAACACAGATTTAATAATGACGATCCCTGAAACCTGGCAAGAAAACATAGCGCACCAAAATTATCCCTGCAACAACTGGTAGGTGCGCCTCTGACGCGCTTAAACCTGAGGAATATTCGGCGTTACTATTGGCCGCATTCAAGAACATTAACTTGAAAATTCGCAACATAATTAACCATCAATGCCATTCCATACTAACTTGCTGGGCACCCTTGTGTGTTGCTCCTGCTTGTTATAGGATTAATTTTTCCCTGAACGATTATGCTCTAATCGCGGATTCATTGAAACCCAAAGAATGAAGAAATGCGCATTATGAAATGCTTGTTTCTCGGTATAGCCGATTGGCGGAGCATCTCTCCTGAGATTAGCTTAGCAACTTGTGTTGCGGATACTTGCGGTTTTTTGGGCGTTGGAGTTGATTTTGTGGTAAGTTTGACCGTCCTGAAACTTCTTAGTAATTGTCAGGTTTTGAATATAAAATCAAAAAAATTCTCAATGAAAATTTTTAAAAATTAAAAAAAAATTCTGATATTTGTCTTAAAAAATAAAAAATTTATTATGTTTTTTACGTCTGCTTGGATCACCATAACTCATAAGTAATTCAGTTGATTTTTTGTTTATCTCAATGGATCACCCACAAGAGTTGCTCTTTCTCATAGGGATCCACCAATCATAGTAACAGTGATGTAACACTGAACAATAATATACATGCCAAAAAAGCTCTCAACTGATCGTCACATCAATGGCGCAAGAATTTTCCTTGCTCTTGGAGCTACCCATCTATTCAATTTTCCATTTTCATTACTTTATGCCGTATCCGAGGGCAGGGAGATAATACCATGATAAACAAGACATGATAAGCAAAGGAATCACTTAAGCAACAAAAAATTGATGCATAAAAACAAATCTACGACACGCAGACATCCTCAACTTATTTCAAAACAGCCGATTGCCTTTACGGAGCAGTTGACATGGATGCCACGTCCAATTCTTCATCAGAATCAATCACATCTTCATAGTCATAATAAGCATTCACCTGCAACAGAGGATGTATTCAAGAACTGTGCTTAGCATCCTAGAATCAAGCATAGCATGTAATATATATTTCTCTCACTGAATACAAGTATCAGTCCCATAAATATATCAATTACTACAAATTCCATCACTTCTCTCACTGCCTTGGTATGTAACAGTAAGGTACTCTATTGTGACCTAGAGATCACATGTTTAATTCACAGAGATCATCTTTCTGTGAAAATAGGAGTAAGGCTCCATAAATTTAACCCTTTCCTAAGTCACATTGTGTGAGAACCTCATACACTAGGACACTCTTTCTACCAACTACCCTTACCACCATATGGCAATCATTTGATCTACAATAAATACATGCACACGCTGCAATATTACCATCAATATGTAGAATAAGAGAACCATACCTCCGGTCTTGGAGCAATTGCTTCAAAACTGTGAAACTCAGGCTCATCAAAACCTGGGGGTTTCAAAACAATGTATGCCCCTTCATTTTTGTATCTCTCCTCTGTTGCCTGCATGGCAGTGAAAACAGGATTTGGATAAATTCATATGATATAATTGTGATGTCAAAAGTTCACCGATCCATAAATCCAAGTCCTACCCAGCATGGTCTAAACGTAGTCAAAAGCATTTCAGGTTTAGGTTCACAGATTATCATTGTTATTGAGAAAGTAACCACTTCCTTCGGTGATTTTGCACCAAAACTTGCTTAAATCACTCTCTGATTTGTCTCTCAACTTGTCTAGCCATCAAGGCACTTGTTTTTCTTGGCAGTGACTTTCCATCAAAACTCTTCTAGAAAAGAGTTGAAATGATGTATAAGATAGAAAAGTCTACAAATATAAAGAGAGGAAAGCTTAAAAAAAAAAAACCTGAAATTGAGGGTAGTCAGGAGCACTAAACAGAGTAATCAACTTTCCTGACTCCACAACATGATCTATGGTGTAACCTCTGTCCATTCCTGCAAGACCAGGCCTCTTTTCTCTAGCATCAGGACCTTCATGGGATCTGATGATTAGCTAAGGAGGCAAAAACAAGAAAATCTTGATGATTAGCTAGAGGAGGTCGATAGAAATACTAGATAGAAAACAGTAACCTGTCTCCAAAATCAATTGCTAAGACAGTGATGTGTGTAAGACATGATTAGGACATAAGATACTACAATGCAATTTTTCTTTTATTGAATTTTAAGGAATGCCTCCGCTGTGCTTAGTGCCAGAAATGGCTTTTGCCAGCAGTTTCTCATAACTGCCAATGCATTGTTTTAATTGCTTTACTATGTAGGCACACAGCAATTGATACACAGAAAGTCATAAAAAGGAATTGCAGTTTTCCCAATTAAAGTAAGTAGCTAATGTTGTGCAATAGTATGCCAGAGCTCCACATCACTGGACCACATAAGCTCAAAGGAAGAATTGAACTTGACACAACCTTTAAGTGAAACTTTTTCAGGAATTCTTCAGTACAATCAGGTCCCCATAAGAGACCAATGCCCCTCTCTTTATTTGGTGAAAGTCCAGGTTTCATTGTTGGATCTGACCATAAAACATCACCAGGAATCAAGTTCAGACCTTCCCAAGGAGGGTCAAGAACTGATCTTCTAGCTTTTGACAACTCCTCAAAAGAACCGAGTGATAAGGAGTTGGCCTCAAGATTGAAACTTAACCTTCGGTTCTTCTTTCCTTTTGACCTCTTGGAATGAGGAGAAGGGACACTGCGGAAAAGTCCTCCATGAGCAGTGTATACACGTCCAGCAATCATAGAGGCCAAAGGAAGCCCTTCAAAGCATCCCAGGCACTTCCGATAAACATGCTTACCTTTATCACCGTACTTTGCCAAGACTTCCTTCTCAAAGCCATACACAGAAGTGCAATACTTGGATTCATGATTGCCACGGAGGAGAAAGACCCTGTGTGGCAAAAAGACCTAAACCAAAAGAAAAGAATATGAAAAAGAAAGAAAGAAAAAAAAAATCATCTCAAGAGATGGTTTTATGAAGCAAAACATTCCCAGCAAAAACTTAAACGTAGTTCATGAATAAGGCACATGGGAAAGTGTGCAACTTGGGCTGGGACATTCAGCCGATCCATAGCCATAGGAGGCTTCTAATTTCAAAAGGATTTTGGCCAAAGTGGTAAGTTAATTTTGAATTGAGAAGAGCGATTCAGGTGAAAGAAGCAAAGTTCACTAATTATAATTTTAAACTGAAATGAAAGAGACATAAAAGAAAAAATTACACAAGGGACAAAAGAAGAAAAGGAGGAGGAAGAAGAAGAATGTGGGGATAGTATGGATTAGATATGTAAAGACATAATACATACATATATACATATACATACATATATATATATATATATATATATATATATATATATATATATATACCTTCCAAGCAAGCAAGAGGAAGAAGGTCTCAAGGCCCCAAGCGCCTCTGTCAACGTAATCACCGTTAAAGACGAAGAAGCGATTGTAGTCAGGAAGTCCCGCATCTTGCAACAAGAAGATCAGATCATGCAGTTGGCCATGAAGATCTCCAACGACGACGACCCTACAACTAGAATTAGAAACAGTGGAGGAGGAATTGGAGTGAGAATTGGAGGAGCAGTCATCGTCCCCGATTCTGATAGTCACGCAATTGGGTTCTTTGTGAAGAATCTTGGAAGCGGTGAGGATGAGAGAGTCGAAGACGTGAACGGGCAAGACCGACGCGAATTCGGAGGGAGGGAGGCGCCTTGAAGACCACTCCAAGGCCCGAGTCAGATGCTCTATCCATTCCAAGGAGACCGTGCCATCGGCTGGCCAAGAGATAGGGATCTCCACACCACATGCAGCGGCCGATGAGGAAGCGGTGGTGGGGGGCACTGGAGAAGGACTAGCGGATCTCGAACGACGTTCCTCTGATTCTTCTTCCTCCGACGACATGCTGTGTTTTTTTTTTTTTTTCCTGAAAACCTGTTTTTCTATTTCTAATGAAATTTATTTTTGGCTTTTTCTTCTTCTTACAAATGCTATTTCTTTTTCTGCTTGTTGCAAAATTTTTGGCCGTTTGACTTTATTATTATTATTATTATTTTCAGAAGGAAAACTGAAAAGCTGAACAGTGAAGAGTGAATGAGCACACTCGGCAAATAGGCAGAAGAAGAGATCGATATGCCGTGCCTCCGCTGCTGCTTGTGGCAAACTATAATGTGATTATTTTTTATTTAAAATTTGTGGAGATCAAAAATTAAATTAAAAAAATTATTATTATTTATTATTATTACGATTACGTATGAGCTTTTTGTTTTGGTACATAAAAGAATTAAGCCCAACAAATTACAAACAAGAATCAGTTCAGCGCAACCTAATTTTCCGAGGTCATCGCGATTGCAGCCGTTCATGTCAGGATGATCTAGTAGTTTTGCCGATGACAATTTGGTGAACAATCAAAAACTCATGGCAGCCGACATGTAAATGCAATGCAGGGCCAATTTTGTTACCATCTGATACAAACAAGCTAATGGCCTTTTTAAACCCACCAATCCCCACCGCCATCTCCTCCGTCATGGATCTTCCAATCCCAACATTATTGAAGGCAGACCCGCTCTCCGTAACCCTTCTCTATCTCTTAATGATTCCCCCAGCACCAGCAAGGCCCTTTTCTCTTGGATGCGCCGTAAGTATTCAGTGTAACCATGGTACTCTAGTGAGGCAATTTCCACGCCTTTATAGGTGCGTCTGATGGGAACCTAACAGAATTTACTTTTCCATGAGCCTCTCGTGCAATCCAAAAAGATCTCCCTTTCCCTCCCTCATTGTTATTATGATAGGTGGTTTTGTTGCTAACATCCCATAACAATGTTATTATCTATGAAATATTAAATAAAAATGTATCAAATAAAAAGTTCAAAATAAAAGACTAAAAAAATACTAATTCATTATACTAGAAGCAATCACACTAAAAAAATAGAAAGAGGACACTAACTTTTGTACTACAAATGGCTATTAAAATATGCGAGTTGCTTTCACTAATAATCCAGTTGTAGGGAGTGCAACCCTGATATCCATGGTGCAGACCTCGAATGTATGGTTCCTATCTTGCATATTCCCATAGAAAACATTCCTAGCTCCTTAATCAAATTAAAGGCCACCATCCAGTTGTTTGTATGGTATGGTGTGGTCAGAGTCAATGACACAGCTTGTAGTTATTGCCTTTATAGCTTCAAGTTTCTTGATTCTTTACATAAAATTGCTGGCCCAGTTTAGTGATTACTTTATTATTGTATGTACTTTTTATCTGCCTTAGTTTTTGATAGATGCTCGTTTCTTTAAAGGAATTTTATTTAATACTGTGAAATGCCTAGTGACCCTAAGAAACACATGAGAATGTACATTGGCTGCTTTAGATTCTATGGTTTTTGCTTCTCATCTTGTTTCTGTTAGTTCAGTTGTATTGCCTCAAGCATATGGGAGCTTTAAATGGACACTGAGCTAGTTACTAAAGGTCATAGGAACCTTTTCATTGGTTGTCTAGGAAACTGTCTGTATCGAGTGACTTTCTAATGTTTCTTATCCAGCTATCATTGCAAGGATGATAATTTTTGTTGAATTCGTGCTTTCTAAATTCCTAGTGCATTATACGTATTATTGGTCATTTTAATTTTTCTGTAATCTGGAATGCTCTTCTCAAGATATCAGATACCTGAAAAGGAGCAAAAGCGTACATTGCTGATATTTTGTACTGCGTGTTCTGGTTCTTGATGTCACTCACGGACATGCTTTAGTACCTAGTTCATCAATGTGTAAATAATCATTCCAAATTAGTTAAAATCTAGCAATCTTATTAACCTCTTGTCGAATGACCTTCACTGTCCCATTACGAGAGAATTGCCAGTTCTGAAAAATTGACATATTACGTCATTTCCACATCCACCAGCATGCAATCTCTCAAAGGTAGTGGAGCAGCATCGCAAGCCAAAACTCGCTTTCATAGTTTCAAATTACCATAATTTCTAACTTGAACTTACAACTTCCAAGCATATTAATAATCATATTATTATTGTTGTTGTTGTTGTTATTTATTTATTTATTTATTTTCGTTGTTGCTGCTGTTAGCAAACCAGTATCTGGATTAAGGAGACAAAGCTGCTACAACATTGTGGCAAAGCAAGAGCCAACGAGAATCGTCCCAAGGAATATTATATGGTAGGCAGACAGGGTCAATGTTACTGTTGTTGGCCACACCATCGAAATTGGTCTCTACTATTTTTAAAATTTTTAGTGCGAAACCCAGTTTTTACTAAAAGTGTTTGATAGAAATTTGCTTAATATTACACAAGGTTAGTCCTATTGGTAAAGAGAGCATCTATAATTTGTTTTTATCAACAGTGTTCGATTCTTACTAATACCACCTAGTCTTGGACCTCTTGGTTAACGTAAAAGTTTGACCGAAAATCCTTGTACTCTAAATACTCAAAATAAGATTGTTTAATATTTATAGTTTAGTTTTTGTTGAAAATCATCAAACTTCCCATAAACTTTATACACTCTTCCTAAGATTAGATCTTTAAGGGACATTTATATTAATGTTTTAATCGCACGAGGACTAAAGTTTTAAAACGGAATTTTAGCAGGGCTAAGTGCTTTGTATTTTGCTTGTATCTCTTTCTGGCAACTGATAGCATATAATCATTTTTTTGGCTCATTTAGGAAAAAAATAAAAAAGTTATCAAAAAGTAGTTTATCCTGAAGGGATTCGGGATCACCCCCCAAAGCTTTTCTATTCTATATGTTATAACGAAGGACACCCAGCAGAAGAATGACAATTCGTAAGTGAAACTTATTAAGGTAACAAATTATTGTCTTAGCTTACTGGAGTTGGTCACTTTAGAATTCAACTTCTCGAGTTGGAACACAGGAAAGCAACTACGGCTAATACTAACAGGCTTTTCACATATATTGAGTCCTTTGTTTTTGCGGACCCTGGCGCATTATTGTCTATAAACTTGCATAATCGATTGAAAGTATATGTGTAAATATACCAATTAAAGTGCGAGAATTTCGTAATAACCAAGTGGAGCATAAATGATTCGCGTAATGAAATTCAACAAGAAAATTTATAAAAAGGTCCAAAACAACAAAAAGACCAAATAATTAATAAACCTACCAGAATTTCCTTCAAATTTCCACACGCCTTACCTACATCGTTGGCTTGCCGCTCGCCTTTCATCCATTTTTAATTACATCAACTTGATCCAACTTAATTTATTTTCTACCCAAGTTAGCCCTACCAATAAACATATGATAATACCTTGACCCAAGACCCCATATATAAAACATAGATACACCGGCCCAGAGAATTAGACATAATCAATAATATGCATTTAGGCTAATAAACGTTACTACATAGAACGAAGGTGAAGCCGCAGAAAGCCAGAGGGTTGGACATGGGTGATATGAGGTATATGAAGATTGGGAGTTGGAGGAGATGTCCTGCAGCAGCAACCGCAGGCCGAGGTTTCAGGCTAAACACCAAAAGATTTTCAGTTCAAAGGATACGTGAAAGGTTTATGTGCTTGTTCAGGCTCTTCAGTAGATGGAGATCGTATCGATGTTGTTATCGGAAAGCTGTTGTGCGATCTCTAAAGAGGGGAATATTGTTGACCGGATCCGGCAGATCATCATCAACAAGTACTAAAAAAATGAGTACATGTACTACCGGAGGTACTAATGCTGTAGATCATCAGGTCCATGGACAAGGCGACTGCGGGTTCAGAGCATCTTTTAGGCGCTCGAATTCCTTCTATTCTGAAGCAATTTCAGACTGCCTGGAGTTCATCAAGAGCTCCGAATAGAAGCAAGTCTGTCCAAGATTGTAATTGACTAGGATGCAGGGTCTGGCTTACATACACGTACGTATGATATGATTTAATTCTTAATTTGTACTCGAATACATATAATTAGCACGTAAATTAAACAAAATGCATATGCATATATGTGGATCATCAATCATCATCATCATACTAAACATAAATATTAGGCATCAGTTCTTTTCATATCTATTTTGTTGGTATCGGTGACTTAGTTCGTTCCAACCCACCGGCCATTTATAGATAGTTGGAAATTGATCTCTCTTTCAAGGTACTCAAACATAAAAATCAGAATTTTTACTGTTTTGGAGATGCCCGCATTTCGTATATAACTACATATGCATCTAAGTATTAACTTTACAGTCATGAGAGAGAACAAACATGGCGAAACATTACTGTTTACTAGCTAGATTGGTCTCAGGGTAATGTGTGCATAAAACATGATTGTAGTGGATGATGGTATCTGCACAGGGTGGCATTGGCATATGTTTTCAAAGGATTGCATGTAGTAGGTAATATTTGAAGATTCTAAAGTAGATAACTACCACCTAACGCATTGTCATCACTTGACGAAACAGTGTTGAAAAGAACGGAAGGACTATGTTTTGTGACTGGCAGCGAAGTCGTTGTTGAAATTTGAAAGGAAAGGAGCCTGTGTATATTTTGACTTTGCGAAAAGTTGGACACGTTTTGTCCCGTCTCTCAGTTGGTACTAATAATAAGTCGTAGAGCGAGAGAGAGAAAGGATTCATTTATGGTCCACTCTAATAATAAATTTATGTGATTGTTATTGTTATATTTATTTTCTTTTTGTTTATTAGAGAATACAAAATTTATTATATTAATCATATATTTTTATATTTTAATTAAATTTTACTTAAAATTTTTATTTATTTACCTATAAAATAAAAGTGAATTAACTTAACTCACTTAAAAATTTTAATAAATCTGACAATAATCCTTTTAGATTTACCTTATTATTTGAATTAGAGCCGATGGCCGGGCTATATATTTTGTGGGTGGAAAGATTGCTATTCAACTTAAACTTGGGAGAAAAAAAATAATAACCTTACATACTTCAAATAATTAATATGAGTTTGATAATGAGATTATTTTATTATAATTTATGCACATATCAATTCTAAGTCTTAAAAAGGAAATTTGATAAAAAAATTGATTTGAATTGATTCAAAAGTTTGAAAAGATCGATTTTTATAATTGTAAACTAATAATTATAAGAGTTATCAATTATAAGTGAGTTATTTTAGAAGTATGAATAATCAATTAATCTAAAGTTGGGTTCCATGTACATGGATCTAACCTTAGAATGGGATAGGCCCTAAGAAAAAGCTGGTGAATTGAAACTAATACGTATTTTGGGTCAGATGAAGCATGTATCTTGATCAGTGAATGAACCTGCTCGTAGATAGAAGCTTGGGCTGAGCTGGACCATGAGGACAAGCCGATGGAGGTCAGAGGGAATATCTAGTTTCTCTTCCAACAGTTGGAAAGCTCAGCCCATTCATATTAAGTCTTCGTGAGACACGTCCTAGTCCAAATAATCTATCTCAACAAGTCCAGTCCTTACACACACACAAAAAAAAAAAAAAGTGAAAATGAAAGAAGTCATCTGTTGTGGGGTTAGATGATCCCTCTGATCGTTGTCCCTTAGAGTTGGATGAGGTCAATACAAAATTTTGAGAAATACCATTTGTTATGGGATTAGATAATGTGTGGAGCATGACTCATCTACAACTCTCTTCTCGTCGGCCTTTTGCAAAATTTTTACGGATAGTAAGAAGTGATTTTGTGCGAAGTAAGTTTTCTCCCCGTCTTATCTGAGGCCCTGTTTTGTAATACGATGAGATAAAGTGATGTGAATAAGAGTGTTGTAAATAAAAGTGCTGAGAGTAAAAGTACTGTTATTCAAAGTTACAAGTTGTCTAGTAATAATGGTAAAAACATTATGAAAAAAAAATAGTAAAATTGATAAAAATGCTATTGAAATAGTTGTTAGTATGTAAGATAATCATAAAGGATAGGATTGAAAATTTATCTAAATTTAAAAAATCTAATTGTTATTTTTATATTTCACATTATATACTTAATATTAAACATATTACATATGACTTATAATGCTCATTTTATTCTATTATATTATTTTGAATGAATAATAAAAAAAATTATTTCAATTGACAAAAATTAAAGTAATTTATCTAAAATAATAATCATTTTAAAATAAAACTTAAAGAATAAATGTTATATTTATGAAATATTAAAGTATATATCAACTTTACATTAAAAAAAATATCAAATTATAAGTTAAAGATAAAAATCTAAAAAAATACTAATTCATCAAACTAAAAGTAATTTACTCTCAAATAAAAGTCTTTTATGTTATTTTACTATCATATGAAAAATTTATCCTATAAAATTCTTCTAACATCAAGAAAAATATCAAATACTACAACATTAGGATCTTAATCAAATTTCTTAAAAATTAAATCACTTATAGCTTTTTTACGAATATAATTATATAAAATTATTGATATAATAATAATATATTTTACATTTTAAATAAATAACATAATATTAAATATAATTTTTTTTCATAATATAAATATTCTTTCAATGCAACTTCTTAACAATAAAAGTGTACAATTAAACATTTCTTTATATCTTATAGGTAGTTGACCATGCTAACATTTAAGTAAATGATATTTTGTATTTTTATTGAGATATGATAGTTATTAGTAGGTCTAAGAAATTAAGTTCTTAATTATTAATGATTGTATTATAAATATGCACATCATATGATGTACCTTTCCATTCAAGTAACATAAAAGTCAATTACATATCAAAACTATATAGTGCTATGATATTTTATATTGATATATCTTTTCTTCTAATAAATTTTCTTTGATCTTAGGTAGAAATATAAGTGTGTACATGTGTTCCATTTGTTACTCTAATGTAATCTTATGATTAAAACATACTTATAATTATATTGGAGTAATATACTTGAATTTAGCATACAATATAAATAAAAATCAAAGTTAATTACTTACTATGATATTATTAAAATAAAAAAGTACCTTAAAATACGATATGTATATAATATTTTAAAGAATCTTTAATGGGATATCTTTAAAATAAGGATTATAAGGTTTAATAGCATCTTTTATAAGTGATAATACTACTAATAAAACTTACCCAAAATATTTACTAACTATTTCTTCTAAATGTTACAAACATTCACTTATTGATCTAGTTGATCAACCAAAGAAAAAATATATAAAAACATACATATTTTCTAAATTGAAAACATTATCTTTAAAGATTTTTGAAGTTCCCGACTTCACCCTAAGATCTACTAGTTTGTGATACTGAGAGGGGGGTGAATCAGTATCACCACAATTCGCAAATATGTGAACAACTTTAATTTCTTCTTAAAAATGAACTCTTTCTTAGATTCAACTAAGGTAGATCTATTGCTATCTACTAATCACAATAGTCCCCAAAGTCACCTTTTAGACATCTTGCCTAAAAGACAATTCGGATGTTCTTATTTAGGTCTTCTTTTAGATTATGAGTTGACTGATACTTTAGCTGAGTTCACAACTCAATTCAAAATATAGAACATAAAGCAAATTAAGGACACATGAGATTTACGTAGTTCCATCAATGTGACGTACATTCACGGTGGTAGGGATTCTCCCTTATCGAAACTATCCACTATACTTGAGAATTCTAGTTATAATGGATGTCTTAATCCTCTGCTCCTTTCATTATTGCAATTACTAAGCAAGTACAATACAAAGAGTGTCACTTACTGTGTCTACCCTTCTTCTAGCTTGTCTTGTCTCTGTTGAATTGAATAACTGCTTTACTGCCGCTTAGAAGTTCACCACAACGCTCTCTAACCTCTCTTGAAGAAATCTGGAAATACGTTAAGTTCTTTCAATGTTTCGCCAAATTCCTTCTTTAGGTTGTCTCACACAGATCTTGCTTTCATCGTCTTACGGTCTCACCTGTCTCCTATTTCACTATCCCACTGTCTCACGGCTCACCTTACATTTCTGGTTTGTCATTCCATGTCTCACGGTCAGCCTTGCGTTTTTGGTTTGGCGCTTCATGTCTCATGCACGTTTCTAGTTTGCACGCTTTGCTGGTTTCACGACTCACGTACGTTTCTGGTTTGCACGCCTTGTTGGTCTCACGCTTCAGATCTGCACCCCCTTCGCTGTTCTTAAGCCTCACGGATACCAAATTTGCTCTCCTCATCTGTTTCTCTCTCGGTGGTTATATGTCTCTTCATGTTTTCTCCTTCACCGTCCAGCTGGGTCTCCTTTCTTTTACAGGTGATGTTTTGCCGTGCTTTGTTTTTCTGTGCTCTGTTTTGCCGTGTTGTCTCCTTGTTGTCCATACCTCTGTTCTAGTCGTCTTGCCCCCTTTTGCCGTGTCGGGGTTTTTCTCTCCTTTCTGTCGGTCACTATTCTTTGACCGTGTTGTCTCCTAACCAACCGCTGGTGTACCGGTAGTGTGCTATTCCTTTACCGTTCATTCTCCTCTTTGACCATGTCGGATTTTTCTCTCATTCTCTTGTTCTGTCGTCGACTCACTTAGTTGGCCAAATAGGATTTTGCCATTTACTCAATTTGGCCGTTCACCACCTTTTTCCGTGTAGGTTGTTTGACCGTGTACCCTCTTCGCTGTCCAGTCGTTCACTCCTTTTGGCCATATCGGGGTTTCACTCTTTTCTTGTATTTCCGCCGTATACCCTCTTTGGCCGTTTTGAGTTCTCACTTTCAGCCGATTGTGTATTTTCACCATCCGCTCTTCGTTTTGCCATCCAGCCCCTTTTTGTTGTGTCGTCCATTTCTCTTCTTCTCATCCAGTTGGATCTCTCTCACCATCCACCCCTACTTCGGTCGTATCTATTCTGTTTTTCTTTTTGGTCGTTCCTTTTTCTCTCTTTCCTCTGGTGGTCTCTCATTCCTCCGGTGGTCTGTTTTTGGCCTTGTCGGGTTTTTCCTCTCATTCGTCGTCACTCTAATTTGGTCGTATATTTCTTTGTCATTCACCTTGCCTTGGCCGTTCTCCTCCTTGTTTTTTTTTCTTTTTAGCTAATCACCCAACTTTTCCGTTTATGCTGTTTTTCCATATAGGGTAGGGTTTTTCTTGATTATCTCTTTGGTTGACCGGTTGTATAGGTTTTCCGAATTGTTGAATTGCCAACTTCCTTGGTTGAATAGTTGCTTGTATTTTGCCAAGTATTCAATTATATTGTTCACCCTCTTGTATTTTACCGTGTATTCAATTGTGTTGGCCTTACCCTAGTTTTTTCTTCCAAGGTCTTTATATACTCTCTTCTATGAAAACCTAATAGGGCTTACGCGGCGAATTTATGTTTTTGCTCTTACGTGGCAGATTTACTTTCTTACCCTTCCATGTGGCTCTATCTTCTTGCCCTTCCATGTAGATTTACTTTCTTACCTTTCCATGTGGCTTTACCTTCTTGTCCTTCATGTAGTTTTACTTTCTTGCACACTTAAACCTAGTTGACAATAATTACGACCTATATAAGGCTGTGGGAACAACAGTTTTAATCTATTATTTACTTAAAAATCAATACATAACTAGTTCAATGTTTTTTTGTCCATTTTAAACATATTCAACCATCATATTTTGTGGCCTTATATTAATTTAATCACTCCTTTCATTTTTATTTGATATTAAGTTATACAAGATTCTTTATGTATATATATATATATAAGTACATTAATATGAAACAAAACAAATATTCCAAATGTTTTTGGTTTAGATAAAAAAATGGAACTAAAAAATGATAATTAATAAATATATCAAATAACAAATAAAATAATGCACACTCAAAAATGTTAGCAACAAAAGAACTAATCTTATATTCATTAGGTTGTTTGCTTTTTAAATTAATAAAATGACTAATATAACTTGACTTGTTTAGCCATCAATTTAAAATAAACTTCTTATATTTTTATTATCTCAAATTAATTTTATTACATCTATAAAAAAAAATTATCTTCTTTAACACTTAGTAGAGAATAAATATCTTTCATGATCACATGTACAAGACACCTAAGTAAGTCTATTTTTCTATTTTGAGCAATGTTATTAACTAATTAATTATTTATTTCTTTAATAGAATATTCTCTTTTATATTATCTCTTTGTATTATTTCTTTTACAACTTTTTTTTAATATGTCATTTGATTTAATAGTTATTTTCTTATTTCATTTTTTTTATTACATTACTTATGTTAATATTTTTATTTCATTCTTATGTATTATAACTTTAGAATAGTTATTAATAAAATCAACAAAATTAGGTTATTTATTTAAATCATCATCAATTTCTAATGCAGTATATTTTTCATAAATTATATGATTAGCCTCACTACCATTTCTAATGCCAAAAGTAGCTAATAAATGTGTAACAATATATTCTCTAGTTACCATAATATTCCCAAACATAATATTTAATTCTTTACTAAATGTTTGTTCACCTTTAAGGAAAACTAAATCAAATTTAAGTGTTGATAAATAAAGTCACTACAAAAGATAAAAATAGATTTCTACATACCAAGTCATGCCTTTCTTTTGTAATATCATGCTTTCATTATTAGGCCTTAACTTACCAATAATTTTGTAATCAAGATTACTTCATATAAAAGACATTTAACCAAGCCAACTATGATCTATTTTTCTAATTCATTAATATTTTGCATTTAGTTCTTTTCAAGACTTTTCTAACATTTTTTAGGCCTTTTAAGTAAATGACAGTATTTAATAATTAACCATTTGTTAGTTCATGCATTTTTAATAATGAAAAAATAGTTTATAATTTAAATATAACTTATTCTTTACACAATGGGTATGATTCTTAAGGAGTTAAAAAGGCTTTTATTTATTTGGCAAAAAGCATTCTTAATGAAAGGTATAGAGAAACAATTTAGAAAAAAAGATACAAAAATTTCTAAATAAGTTTTCACTAAGTTTCTTTCTTTATAGTTGTCCCTTTTGAAAATTTTCAACTTTTTTTCTTTCTACCAATTATTCTTTATCTCTAGGGATTATTGATTTCTTGTTTAACATTCCAATATTAGTAACAAGTGTATTCATTAATCCATTGCTCAAAATCAAAAGAATAAACTTTCTAACATCTCAATTAATTTTTTTGACAAAAATAAATAATTAGAAATTCAAACTATTTTAAAACTTTGTTGCCTCCTTTTTACCCTTAAATTAATTATAGACCAAAAAAATTAATTACCTATCATTAAGAAACTTAGTATACAGATGTGCAACAAAAGAGAAAATTATATTCAAGAATTATATTATTTAAGTGGAAATAACATACATTATTTGTCAAGATATATTTAAAGAGAAAAAAAAAGGAAAAAGCTCAAGCAAATAGATAGAAAGAAGAAACTTAAAGAAACATATAATAATATATGGTTAAATGTAAAAAAAAACAAAAAATAAAATAGTGTTGAATTAAAGAGAAGAAGCAAAAAGTGTTTACCAAAGAATTCTAAAAAAAAAAAAACAACAAGATGATGAGTTAAAAAATAATAATAAATTTATTAAAAATTCTCATATTTAAAAAATATAATAAAATAGAATGATGCTAAATTTTGCGATTTATTTTTTATTATGCCATAGCAAAAAGTCCTCTTAACCCAAAAAAGCTAGGAAGATGGTAAAATACAAGTCCTATATAGTGGTAAAAGGGGAAAAATTTTTCAAATATCAAAACATTTCTATCTATCTCAAAAAGTAAAATTGTGCTGTGCTTTTTCTATTTTTTAAGCCTCTCCAAGCATCAAAATTTTTTTTTTGGAAAATGTTGGTTTTGAGAATTGTGAGTTTTAAAAACTCAATTATGAAAAATATTACCAAACGATATTTTAGCCCTAAACCAGCTTTTATCCATCTCAACTCAGGTTAAAACAAACTATCAGACAGGACTTTGCACGAAATTGAAAGATGCAAAATTGATCAGTGCACGAAACGCAGGAATCAGAAATATGGGCAGGGAAGCAAAGAAAAGAACAGTTTGCATTCCACATTATTCTATTCTTTCGTGGGAGGAATTCTGTCTATTATTATAGCAAGGTCTGTGTACGTATAAATCATAAAAGTCCGTGTGTGTTTGTGTGTCTAGAGTGAGTGGTAACAATATAATAGTAAAATTGGAAAGTCTTGGAATGCAAGTGCAAAGAAGACAATAAAAGAGTCGAGTCAAAGTAATGCCTTGATGCCAATTGGACTTTTTGGAAGAAAATTCAGGTGGTAACGCCGCCTTCCAATTCCACCTCAAAAGGACTTTACCCGGAGAACCGACGCGCCTCTCGAAAGGCCGAAAATAAACCATTTTTATTTTTATTACGCGCACGAAAGCCGAAGGAGTAGGAGACTTGGGAGCGGAATGAATCAAAACCCCAATAGATTGAGAAGCCTCCTAAACAAAGCCCGCAGCTTGATTTGTCTCGCCACTACCACTTCAGCCGCTGCAGCCGCCGCCGCCGCCGCCGCCGCCCCTGCCTCTGCCTCTCTCTCAACCTCCACCTCTCCTAAACTAGCATCAGCCTTTCCCTCTACCGCTACCATGGAGGAGCTCAAGACCCGCGTCTGCATCGTGGGCAGCGGCCCCGCTGCCCACACTGCTGCCATCTACGCCTCCCGCGCGGAGCTTAAACCCATCCTTTTCGAGGGTTGGATGGCCAACGACATCGCACCCGGCGGACAGCTCACCACCACTTCCGAAGTCGAAAACTTTCCCGGCTTCCCCGAAGGCATACAGGGCATCGAGCTAATGGACCGTTGCCGGGCACAATCCCAACGCTTTGGCACCCAGATCTTCACGGAAACCGTAAACAAAGTCGATTTCTCCTCCCCCCCATTCAAGGTCTTCAGCGATTCCAAGGCCGTCCTCGCCGATTCCGTCATCATCGCCACGGGCGCCGTTGCCAAGCGCCTCAACTTCCTTGGCTCCGACACCTTCTGGAATCGAGGCATATCGGCCTGTGCTGTGTGCGACGGGGCTGCCCCCATTTTCAGGGAAAAGCCCCTCGCCGTGATCGGGGGCG
This sequence comes from Ceriops tagal, assembly GCA_021533255.1. Lineage (NCBI taxonomy): Eukaryota > Viridiplantae > Streptophyta > Magnoliopsida > Malpighiales > Rhizophoraceae > Ceriops > Ceriops tagal. The sequence goes on along the minus strand of CM038598.1, from coordinate 13,756,592 downwards.
GGGATTCAGCAATGGAAGAGGCCAACTTCCTTACAAAGTATGGGTCGAAGGTGTACATTGTCCACAGGAGAGACACCTTTAGGGCGTCGAAGATTATGCAAAACAGGGCTTTGAGCAACCCAAAGATCGAGGTGCTTTGGAATTTGGTGGTGGTGGAGGCCTACGGTGACCGTCTGCTGGGTGGACTCAAGGTCAAGAACGTGGAAACCGGACAAGTGTCTGACCTGAAGGTATCGGGATTGTTCTTTGCCATCGGCCATGAGCCTGCCACTCAGTTCTTGGATGGCCAGCTCCAACTTGACTCCGATGGTTATATTCTTACCAAGCCGGGCACCACCCAGACCAGCATCCATGGTGTTTTTGCTGCCGGAGACGTTCAGGATAAGAAATACCGGCAGGCTGTTACTGCTGCTGGCACTGGTCAGTTCCCTTTTTTTGTTCCCCCCCCCCCCAAATTTTTCGTTATTCTCACACCAACACCAACGCCAATTTTATTTTATTTGACTCTTCCTTCAAAGCTAACGTCTGTTAGCAGTCATACCGATAGATCAATTGGCAGTCATAAATACAATATCATCATGCTACGAAAAGAATATTACGTTTTACACTGGTGGCTTATAAGAAGAATTAGCTAGTCACAAGCACACATTCAGCTAGCAATGTCATCACATTAAGGGTTGGGTTTATTAGAAGGTCACTGAAAATGAAAAGCCCAATCTTTGGGTAGAACCAACCACCCTGTGATGTGAGAGTGAGACCGTTGTTTTTGGGGTCTTTGACAACGTTAACACCTCTACGCTGGCACTTTGGTCGAACTTACATTTGGCTACTCTCGTTGGGCATCTGACTTGGCATTAAGCTCTGCAAACTGAAACTGTCATGTGTGGGACATTTTCTTGGGACTTGTGAAGCTGTGTGTGCAGGCCCTGCAAATTCTATTGAGTAAACCTGGTTTGACCTTTGGTGCATCTACATCGCTCAACACCATCTGCATGCAAGTATGTAACGAGATTGACATGATACCTGTTATTGGTCGGATAATGCTACTATAAGTGGCCTAAATTTGCCAATTTTGGGTTACATCCTACCATTAGAAAGATAACTAGTGTGTTTGTTTGTTCATTCTCTTCTGCAACTTTAGTTGTGGATGCAGACCCACTCCTCCTACCTTTGTTGCAGTGGCGTTCCTGTTTTGGACCCCATAGTCAAATAGTTATTTTGCTCTTCTTTTTGTGTACATCGGGTTCATAACCACACTATTCTTAACTGCATCTTCTTTTCATTGACTTGGTTTGTATTTTCTTTCAATGAATACAGGCTGCATGGCAGCTTTGGAAGCGGAACATTACCTGGAGGAGATTGGAGCCCAAGAAGGTAAGACTGATTGACTATCGAAGATGTAGGTACAAGTACTTGGATGCTACTCTATTAAGAGGCAAAAACTCCCTCGAGCTTAGGGGCAAAATAAACCATCCACTCACAGATTGCGGCGTTAGATACTCATCCCAGTTAATATTCAGCAATTTTTTGATATCACGACTTTATTGGCAGTGTGCATTTTCAGTTATTTCAGTGTTCCTTATTGGAATGCAAATTGCTAAATGCAATCTGTAGACCTTTTGATGATTGAATTACGAAATCTTTGAAATTTAGTGCTGGGCCTGCTGGCTTGTCTTGGATGATTGGATTTCAACAGACGATTCATGGGTTCAGGTATAGCTCGTCTGGGGCAACATGTGATCGGCTATTTTATAAATCCTTGGGCATTCACCCACAACCAGAAACGTGAAACCTTCAAAATTAAGTTGTTTGCTGCCTTCATTTCTAAGTCTGAAAGCTTGCTGGCAGCTGTGGGGATTTATGATCGCGCCTGAAATACAGGGGCAAAATCAATGTTGAGTTGCAGGCTGACATATCTGCCAGTCTACCTAAGGACTTAGGTTCTGTTAAACTTTGGCGGGCGGCATTTTATGGCAATGTTAGTTCTGTCTGTTCTTACTTTCGGTGCTAAAATTGAGACGGCATTGAGGTGGCTACGTTGAATCTTATCTCAAAGCAACAGGACATGCCGGAAAGGAGTGGTCGAGTTTCAGGGTGGCCCGTGGGCTGGACTGACGCCAGCAGGAACATGACTGGGTTTGGGCTTAACTTTTGTGTTTTCTTTATGGATCGAACACTCTACGACTGCCAATTTCGCTGTTAGATTTGAAATTCAAGTATTGTAAGTTAAATAATAGTAATAATAAGGAGTTCCAGACCCGACTAAACATCACTCTAGGAGGGTTTCAGGAGACCCAGACTTCTTCAGGTTCTGAAGGCTTCAAAAGCCTGCCTCTTGAATTCCCTGTACTAGACAAAGAATCTAGGCTTTGTGTAGCGTTAAGAGTCTTATATTTGTGACATTACAATTAAATTTCATTCAACGTATGGATGAGGTAATGACCTTTATATCTTTATATATTAGTGAAGTTAAGTATTTTTAAGGATTTAATTATTAGGGTGGTAACATAAAATTTTACTTCTATCGTTTATTTTTATGTTTTTTTTTTTTCGTAAGATGTAGCTTAAACTTGGTGACTAAGCCTCCATGCTATTGTGAGCACAAGACTTTGTCACGTATATTTTTCAGTGAGCACTCCTCGTCAAGTAATAAAGTTGATAATATATTGTTGAGTTAAGAGACATACTACTTAACTTTTTGCCTAATCTTGGGTCTTACAATGAGTCATCTTGTCTCACTCCTCCTGGATCTTCTTATCATGAGGACCTGAGACTCGGGAGAAGAAGTTCGAGTAGGGGGGGGGGGGTGGTGTGAGCTATTATTGTTGAGCCCAAGACTTTGCCACGTGTAGTTAGTGAGCACTCGTCAAGTAATAAAATTGATAAGAAATTGTTGAGTTAAGAGATATGCTACTTTTATCTTTTTGCCTAATTTCGGGTCTTATATAACCTATGTTGTTTCCCTTCCTCTTATTCTTCATGTCACAAGGACCCGAGCCCAGGGAGAAGAAATTCGAGTTGGGTATGAGCTAATGAACACTTCTACTTGCTCATCTTGTCTCTCTCCCCTCCTCTCACCAAGACTCGAGATCGGAAGAAGAAACGTTTTATGGCGGAGAGAAAATTGAGTAAGGGTTTAAGTAAACAACATACTTGTAGTGTTAATAATATATTTTAATTTTAAATCTTAGTATATTAAGTTATTCTTACTTACTTATAAATTATTTAATTTTTATTTTTTATATAATTTTTTTAACCACATAATTTATACATTTACACTTAAAATTCCAACAATTACTCAAAATAATTTTTACGTAAATTCAAAAATAGAAGGAGAGATGTGACATTGATTGGATTTGGAGGAATAAAGGCAGGTCTTTAATAACCACTAAATTTGGCTTCTTTTGTTTTGTTTTGTTTTTTTTTTTTTTTTCTTTTTCTCTTTTTGAAAATATTTTATATTTTAGTTGCCATATGATCCACACTATTTGTAAAAGTCAATGCTTGTTGCCCGAACTATATCAGAGGCCCAAGCCCAAGCAAACTATGCCACAACATCGTGGAACATTAACTAACTAATCCGTTAGTAAAGCGGATACGGGCTTTCTCGAAGGAGCATCATGGACGTAAGATAGAGAGAGATTGACATGCTCAGTCCAGTAGGCTCGGGAAATGAGTCACCAAAATAGGGTCCACGTAAATTTCAAAATATAAAAAATAGTAATAAATTTCAATTCTAACAATTATTGAAATATTTGAGGCAGGCAGGTCGTTGTGGCCCTAAGTGAAATCAATTATTCATGTTCATTCATATATATTCATTTGCTGGAAAAGCAAATTTCAATTTTTAAGAAAGAAAGAGTCTGTCAGTCTTTTTTTTTTTTTTAATAAAAAGGGAGGAAGCAGAAGAAAAGGAAGAAGAAGAAGAAGAAGAAGAAGAAGAAGATGGAAGAGTATCCGGAGGAGTTAAGAAGTCCACCGGTGAGTCTGATAGCGCTGGCGGGGTGCGCCGAGCATCACCTCCTCATTTCATCGCATCTTCTGTTGGAGCAGCCACCTATCAACACGTTGGCTTTGCCGGATTTCTCTAAGATCCCTCTCCTTTTCTCCAAAAATACCCCTCCGCTTCCACCTCTATCTCCACCTGCACCTGCTGATCCATCCCTCGCATCTGGCATTTTGAAGCGGGATTGGTTGCTCAAACATCGTACCAGGATTCCGGCGGTCGTCGCCGCGCTGTTTAGCTCCGATCACGTCTCCGGGGATCCAGCCCAGTGGCTTCAGGTCTGCACCGACCTTGAGAACCTCAAGTACGCACTTCTTATTCGGTTTTGTGTTCTCAAAAATTTTACTCTCTTTATGTAGCTTAGCTTTTTTCATTTTCATTAAAGAAAAAAATCTACGATTACCTTTATCATTGTTTTTCTTATTTTATTTTTTGAGGGGCCATGACACAATGAATTTGCAGAGCCGTGATTCGCCCGAAGAACATCAAATTGGCGATTATCGTTGTACATTCATCTTCCAATGGTATACATACTTTCTCCCTGCTTCCCGCCTTTGCTTATGGCTGCTTAGATGCTCCAATATCCCTGCACTCAAGAAGTAGGAAACTTGATTGTAAAAAATATAATTTGGAATTTGTTGACAATGCAGATGACATCAGTGAAGATCGTTTGTTTTCTCTTCGAAAACGTGCTGAAATTGACTCCAAATTCCTTCTTATTTTCAACCCAAACGATGATTTACAACTTAACCAATCCCTTCACAAGTATGCTGACTTTGTTTTTCTCCTTCTCTCTAATGTTTTATCTCCAATATATTCTATTTTAGCAAAGTCTAACCTCTATATCTGTCATCTGGAACACCATTTTTACAGGCTGGGAAGCATCTTTGCTGAATTGGCAAATGTATACTACAGAGATGAAGGACGGAGGATTAAAACACGAGTTGAAAAGAAGAACTTTAATTCTAATGAGCTGAACATTCGCTATTGTTTCAAGGTGTAGGTCCTTCTTTCTTTTTTTTTTTTCTGGTTTCCACTAAAGGAATTATAGATGTGTGATGATTTCACGATTTTTTAACATTATTTGGTCTCATATGATTGCAAAATGATGTCTATGCTTTCAAATTTTATTTTCTGCCCTGGGGCACGAAAAGTGCATTTCATGTATGATCTCCTGTTATGTAGGAGTTATTCCTTGCCATGTTTTATTGTTTGTCTTTGCACTCTGTTTATTCTGGGATCGTCTGTGTAATTTAGGAAAGATATTTAAATGTGAGATCAATCAGATTTGTCTGTTCAACATGCTCATTATTTGTGTGGTGAGTTTCTAGGTTGCTGTATATGCTGAGTTCCGCAGAGACTGGGCAGAAGCCATGAGGTTTTATGAGGATGCATACCATATATTGCGGGAGGTCCTATTTTTGTACTTTTTGCTGTGACCTACATCATCTTATGCAACTGAATATTGACATCATAATTTTTCAATTGGATTTAGACCATTAAGTTTGTATGCAGATGATTGGTACAACAAATAGGTTGCCAGCAAATCAACGATTGGTTGAGATAAAAAATGTTGCAGAGCAATTGCATTTTAAAATATCCACTTTGTTATTGCACAGCGGAAAGTTGACAGAAGCAGTAACTTGGTTCCACAAGCATAGTGCTTCATACAGGAGGCTTGTGGGAGCCCCAGAAGCTGTCTTTCTCCACTGGGAATGGATGAGCAGACAGTTTCTCGTATTTGCTGAGTTGCTCGAAACAAGCTCAAAGACTGTTTTTAGCAGTTCTAGTATAGTTTTAGACACAGCAGATGGGCCTTTGACTGAGTGGGAATTTCAACCAGCTTATTACTATCAGGTCAGTGGCCTTCTACACTTTTATGGCATTAAAATGCCATATTATGCTTGGGAAGGTATCAACCTTCCCCTTTATTGCATTCTCCACTCCATGGACTCAATAAAATGAAGTGAAGACAATAGATGCCGAAAATTGATAGATAACTTGCATCAGGTTTGATAACTTTCAAGATCAAGTTGGTGTTCATATTTTGAGACCATCTATGTTCTTAAATTTGAGTTAATCATGTCAAATTATTCTATGGCAGACTTGGTATCTAAGATGTGTTAGATATGAGCTTGTAATCCCTGTTTAGTTAAATGAAAAGGTCATAGAGGGGTAACATCATGAAATCTGAATCTTGACTTTCATCTTGCTTTTGTTGTGTCTGTGCCTATGTTACTTTGAGCAAGGCACAATTTTAAGCACATCATAACTCTATGATTGAATAAATCTTCAGTGAATGTCATGTCTGAAGTCTCTCTAGTGAAGTCTTATTTATGTTGTGATCGGTTCTTTAGCCAGTGGGGTCTTATTCAACTATGCAGCTCTGGGAGTCATTGATCAATGAATTAGGCTACTGCTGCAGTCTTGCTGAAGTTATATCATTTTATGAAAGCATAGAAATTACCACCTTAAGCCTGCCAACAATAATTATGTGCTTTCTGCATGCACCTTCCTTCACTCTCCTTTTTATTTTGAGGGCTCTATCATTGCTATGTAAACTTGTAAAGAGATATTTTGTGCTCCACACAATTAAGTCTTTATGATGTCTGAATAATTGGATATATGCTGACTTACCATATAAGTTATCATCAATTAGGACTACTTGGTAGATTTTCGAAGGACATATTAAACTTATCAATAGAGATAGAATTGGTCACATTGATGGCTATAGAGCTCATGTCCTATGGATTGCTGACCAAGACACATAAACTGCTGCATGTTGTACAAGTTACAAATTAATAACAAGAGCCAAAGTATGTGGAAATGTATAATCTTATTGTTTTGAGTCAGGTTTTACTTTTGACCAACTGATTCACATCATCTGGTCTCAAAGCAGTTAGCTGCTCACTACCTTAAGGAGAAGAGAACTTCATTGGAACTTTCATTGATGATGTCAGAAGCTGCTGATGAGATTGATAGTAGTGCTCAATCTGTGGTACCGTCAATATATGTGGGTCAGTTTGCCCGACTACTCGAGCAAGAGGATGCACTTGCAATGCAACCGTAAGTGTCAATAGATTACTATGCAGAATGTTTGCGTTGTATAATCCTTTTTTTGTGATGCTTGGCATTTTTTTTATGGTTTTACAGTCTTACTGATGAAGAGTACATGTGTTATGCCATTGGAGAAGGGAAAAGATTTCAAGATTCTTTTGAAATTATAGCTCTTCTTAAAAAGTCCTATGAATTATATAGCGATCTCAAAGCCCAGAGGATGGCCTCTCTTTGTGGATTCCAAATGGCAAGGGAATATTTTTCTTCCAGTGATTTTAGTAATGCAAAACAGCTTCTTGAAAGTGTTGCAACTCTCTACAGACAAGAGGGATGGGTCACTCTATTATGGGAGGTCTTGGGCTATTTGCGAGAATGCTCAAAGAAATGTGGTATGATGAAAGAATTTATAGAGTATTCTCTTGAAATGGCTGCATTGCCTGTATCATCTTGCATTGGGGTCCAACCATGCAGATCCAAAGAATGTGGACCAGCTGGTCCTGTGAGTCTTGCACAGAGAGAGATTATACACACAGAGGTTTTTGGGCTCATAAGTGGAGAAACAGGTTGGGAATCAGTTGAAGACAATTGGAATCTCAAAGTAATAGGAGATGATTCCCTGCATCTTGAAATTGATCTAGTCAGTCCTCTTAGATCAGTTCTTCTTGCTTCAGTTGCTTTTCATGAACAAATAATGAAGCCTGGTGTACCTGCATTGGTCACACTTTCACTTTTATCACAGTTACCTCTTACCATAAACATAGATCAGATAGAAGTGCAGTTTAATCAATCAGAGTGTAACTTCACTATAATGAATTCTGAAAAAGCTTCATCAGGTTCAACATCCACTGGCCAACCAAATAGACGAGTTGAAAGTTCTCCATCACTGGCACTTGTTTCTAATAAATGGCTACGGTTGACATATTCTGTCAAATCTGGTATGCCAATTTCTTACTTGGTCTCTGATGATTTTTTCATTGAGATATGCAGAGAATTTATCTTTACAAAATCAGCAAGTGGTTCCCTTTAGGAATCCTTTTGAACAAGAAAATGCACAATCATGATAGTCTTTCTACCTTATATTTTTGCACTTTTCAGGGCATCATGAATAGCATGTTGAGAGGGCCCTGTCTTGTTTAATGGATCTGATGCATTCCAGTAGGAGTCTCATGTTTTTAACCATTAATATATGCAAAGGGCTATAATGCGTAATGGCTATAATCGATTTTGTATGAAAGAGCAGTAACCTGTGTGAGGATAATAGGAGGTGAGACAGGGAACTTCTTAATCACAGGTGGTTTGTACCTGGGTTCTGCTTTAAGTCCTTGTCTATTAGTTCTAGTTATGGAGGAATTGACATGAAAATTTCAGAATGATATCTCATGGTGTATGTTATCCAAGAGCTTTAGACCAATTCCACAAAAAATGAATATATGCATATAATTTTAGCAATGTTAGAAGAGCAATAGTACACACTATTGGACTAAATGGTGCATTAGTTTGAGGTCCAATTTCATTATTTAGTCTTTGATCTTTAGAGGGATGGAAATATAGAGGACTATTTATATAAATTTAATATCTCTCTCTCTCTCTCTATATATATATATATTTCTATATCTATGTACACACACACACACACACACACACACACGTGCGTAATGTATATTTATATTATGTATACTTATATTCTATTTTATACTTTTTTTTATATTTTTTTATTCTTCATGGGATAAGGGTTGTATGGCTAAAATAGAAATGTATGACTAGAGTTTTGTGTTATTGTGCAATGACTAGGCCACAATGTTACAATAGTCCGTGGTTGGTTGTCAAGAAACATGTCAACAAGAGTGTAATGGAGATGAGAATGTTTAGATGTATGTCTAGCCTCTCTAGAAAGGATCTTAAGAAATGAAAATATTTTGTAATAAAGTTGATGTACCACTGATTAGACATAAGCTGAGAGAGTGCACTTGTGTTGATTTGAACATGTCCAACAGACTTGCAAATGCTCTAATGAAAGGGAAGTTGACTTTGGAATCTTTAGTTATGAAGTATTTAGAACAGGAAAGCAAGAAGCTGACCCCAATTAAATTTGGGACTAAGGCTTTGTTGTTAATAGCTATTTTGTTCTCTGTTCCTGAATGCTTGCATGGGTAACATTTTGTTCTTTTTTGTGGGGTGGGGGTGGGGGGGAGGCTTATCATGCATCAATATTTCATGACAAGGAGTTTTTCTGTCAGGGGAATAGTCCCGTGCCATCCTAAGCACGCTTACTTCCCACCCATCCAGCATTTAGATCTGGCTCTACCCAAATGCGGATGCAGGTTAATGTATTGAAAAAAAAAAATATGGAGCTGGTCTCCACTTGATTTAGAGGTTACATCTAAGTTAATTGACCATCCTTCCCATGAATGTTTCTATGCTATTATGACAATGAATTACTAGTTCAGATTTGATAATCTAAATTATTCTTGTAAGTATTTGGTCTTTCTCCATCCTAAATATCCCCCTCAGGTGGTGCCTAATGGATCCCTGTTGATTTATAGAATGTAATTGAAACTATTTTCTGGCATCAATATTGATCAGTTGTTTGTTCTGTTCAGAGCACAGTGGGAAGCTGGAATGCATATACATTGCCGTGAAAATGGGACCTCACCTCACTATCTGTTGCAGAGCTGAAAGTCCTGCTTCAATGGATGAATTGCCTGTTTGGAAGTTTGAAGATCGTGTTGAGACCTTTCCAACAAAAGATCCTGCTCTTGCGTTTTCTGGTCAAAAAGCTGCCCAGGTTGAAGAACCAGATCCTCAAGTGGATCTTGCCTTAGGTGCTATTGGGCCTGCACTTGTTGGAGAGTGCTTTGCGATTCCTGTCACAGTGACCTCCAAAGGTCACACAATCTTCTCTGGTGAGTTGAAAATAAATCTGGTGGACTTAAGAGGAGGTGGGCTTTTCAGCCCACGGGAAGCAGAACCACTGTCAATGGACAGCCATCATGTTGAGCTTCTTGGTGTTACTGCACCTGAAGAAGAACACGAATCTCAAGTGGGTTCTAATAAAATCAAGAAAATTCAGCAGTCCTTTGGTTTGTTATCTGTCCCAGATTTGAGAGATGCTGAATCATGGTCCTATCAAATAGAAATAAAGTGGCACCGTCCCAAACCAGTTATGCTCTTTGTATCACTGGGCTATTTTCCAGATAGTAATGAATTGACTTCGCAAAAAGTCCATGTCCACAAGAGCTTGCAAATTGAAGGAAAAACTGCTGTTATGGTGGGCCATAACTTTTTGCTGCCATTTCGCCAGGATGCACTGCTACTCTCAAGCATAAAATCACAACCTGATTCTAGTCAGCTGGCATTGCTGCCACTGAATGAAACCAGTATACTGATTGTCAGTGCCAAGAACTGCGCTGAGGTGCCATTACAGTTACATTCCATGTCTGTTGATGTTGATGACAGCAATGAAAGGTCATGCGCCTTGCAACATGGTGGGGATCTTTCAGGCCCTGCCCATCTCATGCCAGGAGAAGAGTTCAAACAGGTCTTTACAATCGTTCCTAAGTTGGAAGCCTCAAATCTTAATCTGGGTTCAGTGTCACTTAGGTGGAGAAGATGGTTAGAAACTGAAGATCAATCTACTTCGACTGCTACAGAAGCTTGGATTTTGACAAAACATACTCTTCCTGCTGTAAATGTAGAGTTATCACCTCTGGCTGTCAGTCTAGAATGTCCTCCTTATGCAATTCTTGGAGATCCCTTTACATACTTCATTAAAATCCAGAATCAAACCCAGCTGCTTCAAGAAGTCAAGTTCTCACTAGCAGATGCACAGAGTTTTGTTTTGTCTGGATTTCACAGTGACACTGTTTTTGTTCTTCCAAAATCTGAGCACATCCTTGGTTATAAGATCGTGCCCCTGGCTTCTGGTTTGCAACAGTTACCTCGAATTACAGTGACCTCCTCAAGATATTCAGCTGAGTTTCAACCCTCTGTTGCTGCATCTATTGTTTTCATCTTTCCAAGTAATCCTCATTTCAAGATAACTGATACGAGAGACAAAGGGATGGAATCTGTTGTGGCCAAATAGATTCTTTTCTCACTCTGGTGAATGTATTGCAGAAGGGTGGTTCAAACACTACTAAGTGATGCCATACCTGCTCCTGCTCAGGATATGATTCCTTTGCCTACATGTGTGCAATGTTATGGATTGTTGGACTTCCAGAAGTCATGGGAAAGAATCCCAATTACAGCAGATTTTATTGGAAGGAAATTTCTGCAGCAACATTGAAGATAGTAAGGCTTTCACAAACCAACATAGAGAGCTGCTCATTGTATGCTATAATGATGTAACTTCTGCAGATAATGTGAAAATGAATCTGTCTTGGCAAGATCTCAGAATGTGGCTCTGAGTTTTGGTGGGAGTTACTCACCCGAAAGGGAATACCATTTTTCTTTACTGTTCTTGGTTTTTTGTCATTTTCTTTTGGTACAGGGAATACGATTTTCGAGCTGTATTGAGAGGGCCTGATATTATGATGTAGTTCATTCATACCAATGGCTTGCTCTAGTTCTCCATTTATTAAAGCTTTCTTGTCATACGTGTATGACCATGAAAATAAGGAGTGGTAATATATTATCAGATCTGGTTCATGACAAGGCTGGAAGAGAATCTGCGGGGTTCTCCCTCCTAGCACTCATTTAAGCATTTCCTTACCGTTACAATTTTCTTTTTCTTTAATGTTGTGAGGGAAGGGAATTAATGAGGTTTCTCTTATTTATTTATTTATTTATTTTCCCTCAAGAGGTTAATGGAAATGTGAATTATATAATAGAAAATATATTTTGTATTGTCTATAAATCTTCCATCTTCCTCCATACACTTCGCTTGGATAAAAATTTAGGGTAGTGGAAAGTGAGAGAATCAAAAGGTATCAAAATAGGTAATTTTTTTATCTTCTTTGTGGATGATGTGGCAAAAAAAAAAAAGTGGCTATAAATTTTTTTGATTGGGAAGAAAGTAAAAAAGTGAGATTAAAAAAATATATATCAAGCTAATAATTTTATCAATTTTAGTCAAAAAGGTAAATATTAATATATAATTTAAAGATTACTTAATTTGTAAATTATATAAAATTCGGGTATAAATGTAATTATGCAGTTTCTTAAATGTTAATTTTTCTCCAAAAAAAAAAGAAAGAAATTTGAGCACAATAACTTAATTTGTAAATTATATAAGTGCTGGCATGGAGTGAAAAAAAGTGACGGCGGTTGGGGCTGTGGATTGGAGCTGGCATTATTGTAAATATATAAATTAGCGGGGGAAATTTTTGTCTTTACAAATATTTTTCAATGGAACAGTATTTCTCCATTCGTTTGTGAGGAAATTATTTTTTGGCGGGCCCCAAAAGAAAAAGGGGTCACTTTCCTTCCCCATCAACCGGCCTTTGTTTTTATTTATCTTTGCAATCACTCTTAGGGAGCCCGTTGGTCTTGATCACAACATTGAGTATATAGCACTAATAGGGTATAGTTTGCGCTTCAAATCCCTCGTATTGGAGGTGTGTACTAGGGGCATAGCCGATTTGATTTCCCACTTCGCTTCAAGCCCCAAAGACGGGGAGGCGACCGGGCTGAATTCATGTTATTTCTTTTTCAAAATTCCTCCACTGTGACAATTGTATTTCAGTATTTGCTGGTATTACGATTATGAAGTCAATTTCAGAGGCAGCAATGAATCGCATTATACAATAGAACTCAACTGATCCGATTTGCTAGAATGATACAGTTCCCTTCTTTGCAACGAGATTCCCTTAAATTATAAATATACTATATTACCAACTGAGAATTCATTTGACTTGCTTGATAGCAAACGAAAGGATAGATAAACGCAAAATTCAACGGAATTGACTTTAATTCTGTGAATCTTAACAAAACAAGACAAGCCCTCAAAAGATTTGGCGAAAACCCATTACTTAATAATAGTTCGTATGTTTAATATTCTTTAGATTTCTCGTGTTTTTAGGAACAATAGTCCTCAAAATATGACTGACAGATGTTGCTTGACATCTGAAATCTATTTCAACACGGCATCTGACGGGAATCCCCCCAATCCATACCGCAAAATTCTCCCGAGGAGCGAAGTATTCTCTATATGCTATCCATATCTTTCAAGAATGGACAGCCACCTTAGACATAAACGAAACTCAAGAATTTCCCATGCTATTCTCTGAAGCGAATCGTTAATTGGGTGAATGAAAATCACATTTAGATACAAGCTAGGGAAAATATAGGTTTACATTCCGCCAGGGGATGACAACGGCTATCCTCGACTCCATTCAGTCCATTGACCCGAGCGTGGGTATATGGCCGCAATAACGACTGACAGAACCTAGTATCCATCAATCTTAACCGAGGGAACCACCATCCACTCGCGAGTCCGCTAAAAACTCACTTTTATTGCTACTCGCATCCTCGTTTCTTCTCTTGAATCCTGTAACGAAAATCAAAAATCAAATAGAAATAAGCTCATTATATTCTACAAACACCCACATGCTCTGTAGTAGACTTGCATGGGCAAAGATAAAAGAGCCATCTCTTGACACTCGGTCTCAGATATTCATGCTAAATCAAAATCAAGTCACCTTGCGAATCCTGAGTTTTACAAGGGCTCATTTAGTATAATTAAAGCAAGCACACATAGTTCACCAGTAGAAAGAAACAGTGTTCCAGTGAAATTCCCTTAACTTGTATGGAAGCTTTACTCAATGAACCAAAAAGTTACAAATTTGAAAGACACAAGGCATTTAATAAGACCTATATACTCCCACAGAAGTTCATGCGCAAAAATGTTTCAGGATACAATTTACTTCATCTAAACCATCGACAGATTTCCATGAAAATCTTCACATAACAGAGCTACAATTTGCAATCAAACTAATATGAAGAAACAAGTATAGTGACTGTACACAATTCCTCTGCAAACCTCTGAAGAGAAAAGATAACCTGTTTTAACAAACTTCTACGAGGAATCCAGTATACCTTTTTTAGGCTTTGGATGGTTAACATCCACATCCATTCCATCACTATCACTGTCTGTGGCAACAGCTTGATCCTTTTGAGTATCTCCAGAACTCAAAAGTCATCTAAATCCCAAAGCTGAGGAAATAAATATAAACGTAGTTCCAAAACATGTCCATCACCGCCCTTGTTTTTAAAATTCCCCCTACAGGTCTGAATGCGCATTCCGTTTACATGTCATTTGAAAGCAGGGGTTGGGGGTGTGTGGCCAGGAGCATGCACCTTCAAAATTTGGTCATGTGATATACTGCCAAGAAACTTTCTGTCATGAGAAAAAGCTGCAGGACCAAAAAATATGCTCTCAACAAGTGTGGTGATAAATTACGAAACAGAAGGCCACACAGAGAGGAATCAGTACAAAAAATTGGAAAGACATTTGCCAATGCATGAAACTAGTTTGCTATTTTCATGCCACACCATTGATCATGCCATAAACAAAAATCAACAGATAGACAACAATAATCTAGAATGAATGCACAGCCAGAACATGGCGGTAAATCAATTGCGGGCTATGGCTAATATCATCAATTGCAGGCATTGCCAAGGTGAAGTTTCATCATTAGAAAGAGATTTATATAGTACCTAGGCACTCAATGGGGTACTCTGAATGCTCAGCAAGGAGCTGGATGATTCGATTGGGCAATATACTGACCAGACTGACAACATGTTCAGAAAGCATTGAAAAACAACAAAAATAATAAGAGTACTACAATGTAAAGGATTAGAACAAAAAATATCTGCAAACCTATCCCACAACAAACCCACAGGAACTCACCTGATCAGCCCATTCTCTGATCCAGTAATCACCCTCTCTTTATCTAGCTAAACAAGAACATTTACATTTGCTAAAACTCCTCGATGGTTAAGGGGATAACCAGTATTACAAGAAACATAAAATCCATCAACCCACCTTCAACAAAGCATCAATAGAGTTTGGAGAGAGACCAAGAAAGCGATCACTGGAATTGAAATAAAAATTTGCAGAACACAAAAACACACAAACGGAGAATCAAATGCATGTGGGAGATTGTGCACATCTGTTTTGGGGGTGGGGTAAGGGAGATTTCAATAATGAATCTCCATTGAAGGAAAGTACTATATCCCAAAGTCATACAAAATTTCCCATTAGTAACCATCTAATCCACATACCTGCAGTCCTTGAAAAAACCCCAAGAATACAATAACAACGTTCCATTTTGTGTTCCACAAACAACTTTTCGACCATTCTGACCATAACAATTTGCAAGTCAAAATAGTGTAAAGCAGCACTAAAGCTACAGAAATAATTTTTTCAGCGTTCCTCCTTTACAACAACTTCACCAAGTACCAACTATTTATTACCTTAATTCTCCATTTTGTAGATATTAACTTTATCATAAAGACACCAAAATGATCTTAATATGGTCACACAGCAAAGACAAATAGATTATATAAAACCACGAGGCACATGATCCAGAAAATACATCTGTTGAAGGATAAAGTAAATGGTAGCTTCATAACAACAATTGATAAAAGTTCTTCCTCAGAAAATTCAGACCGAGCTTGGAACTGTCATAAACAGAGAGAAAGCTAATCAAGTCGCAAAACAACGCAAGCTTAGTCCCCAAACAAGAAATGTTACCATTACAACTTACTTTGTTACTTGGAAGGTTGCAAACAGAAAGAGTCCCATCTCGACTGGACAACGGGAAAGGGAGAACATCTTAGAGTTTCACTATGAGGTAAACGCAGGTGGCAAAGAAATTATTTGCAGTTATGCCTTATCAATCTCTCCTCCTTCGAAAAGGAAATCCCATCCTCTCTCTTCCCTTCTCCTCAAATCACCTTTCTGTCTACTTCGTACTCAAAACTCCAAAATTCAGTTACAAAGATAAAGAGAAGTCTAGCCAAGCCTCACTTCTCTCTCTCTCTCTCTGTATTTTTTTTTTTTTTTCATCATCTCCTCTCATCAATATCATCGTACGCTACAATTATTTGGAAGGAAAGTACCCACTAGCTGATAATAACCACCCACCACCCACCATCCGTCCCGCTCAATTACAGAATATGAGAATCTTTAAAATATTAGATGATGTTCTTCATTGCCGGTGGCGGTTTTCGAAATATACTCAGAACCGGAGGAAGATCCAACTCTCTTCCTCCCCCCTCCCCCTTCCCCACCCAACCAGCCAGCCACTCCATGCGATTCGCCACAGCCACAAACGACCTTTCCATTTCCATGTTCATTGCTCACCTTCCAACAACCGTCTAAGTTTACATATTGTCCTTCTTTCTTTCTTTCTTTTTTGTTTTTTTGTTTTTTCAAATTTTTTTCCGTGTGTGGACATATACATACCCGAACGAAGTAAGGTTCAGAGTTTCCCAATTCATATGAGTTCCTAACCACTCATAAGCCTTCTTAACTCACCAAAAATAAACAAAAATAAATAAATAAATAAAAACTTAATATATATATATATATACTTTTTGCCATAATACAAATCGAATTAAGTCAATTTTACATCTTTCCAGGACCAATTACTAAATACACATCAAAACTGTAAGGCACAGCCCAGCCCCCTTTTCGTAGTGGGGAATTAAGCCAACGATTGATGTAACATTATTACCATGACTTCGAGCAATCTGCATATTTCAAATCTTCATTCTTCTCCCAGTACATCGCAACATAAATTATCTTTTCTCAGCACAAAGAGAATTTATCACAAGGACTCTGGACTTGTCGAGGGTCTTAGCCTTGAGGGCATTCGCATTCCCTCACCCAAGAACCTGGAACTCAAGCTATTTTTCGGTGTGATAGACATTTTGTTCATCACAAAATCAAAATCGTCCAAATCAAGGTCCTGCTCCTCATAACTTCTTCCCATACCTCCTTCCAAGTGACTCTCCCCTTTGCAAACCACAAGTTGTTCATCATCATCATCAATATCCTCATCGCTGCTGTCTTCCACATCGCCACTATATGTCGTCCTCACATTCTTCCAGTACACAAAGTTTGGCCGAATGAAACCTCTGGAAAACAAACAAATATATATATCAGCAAACAAGACACACAAATGCAAGTCATCAGATATCTGTTCAAGCAAATACAAGGTGTCCTCTGGTAAATTATCCAAAGCAATATCAGTCCCTCACTTTTCTCCCGCCTCACAAGGATCTACTTTCCACCTCCCAAATGCATCTCTTGATAAAATGATTGAAGTAACCTAATTGAATTTCTCCACTGGTATAAAGTTTCAAAACCAGCTTCATTGTACGTCTATAAATTGTAATTTCTGAGAAGTATAATTACTTTAACCTTACTCCATGCATCCTCTGGCTACCAGGAGCAAAACTAATAGAATTATGTCACTCAAGAAACTGCTACAAAGTGGAAGTTGATGTCAAGCTAAGATTGTCAACCTGTCACTATTTTTCAGCAAACATGGGTCAAAGGGAAAGAACATGTCCAGCCTCTCCAGGCCTCCAAAATCCCTTGAAAGATCCGACTCCAATAGGTCATAAAAAATGTACATTTCAGACATGGGGAACAGATGAGCAGCTCTGGCCTGTTTTAGGAACTCTTCCACTATAGATGGCAGGCACACCTGCTCATTTGAAGAAACCAAAGTAATATAAGCATCATGATTTTACAATAAAGGATAAATAATAACAATGAAGATTTTCCACCATATTCTTGATGTTAAAGTGCAAATAAAGAAGGTTAGAAGCTCAGGACTTCTGGACTTCGAGATAAAAAAAAGAGTTCCTTTTCATATCCAAAGGAAAATTGAGCCCACATCCAAAAGAATTCCTCACCTTCAAAGGCCCCAATTTATGCTTTATGATTGGTTCTATAGGCATGAGGAGAAGCTGCGATTTGAGCCACGGAATGTCCATCATTGATCCCATCCGAAAGCATAGCACATACATAATGGCCTGCACTTGATACAGGGTTAAAAAAAGAAAAAAACAAGATGCCAGTTTGAAATATGCTACTAGAGAAAAACAAGGTAAAATCAATTCTACAAAAAGTAGGATCCTGCCACTAAATTACAATCAATATAAGTTGCAAATATACATATAAATAACACATCAGTTACCAACAAGGTATATAGACAGCCAGGAATTTTGATGGAATTACCATTCATGATCTGCTAGTGCTGACACAAGTTTAATTACATTAATACACGCACAACCAAATTGTTCAACAATTACTCGAACAAACATTAGTGTTCTACTCAATGTCAACTTTCATCTTAGTTTTTATCTTCCTTGTAAAAGTGCACAATAGATTATTAGTTCCATCTACTTCTTGATATCCTCATAAACCTTAAGTCTGTAACAATAAACAGATACCCTCAATTATAATCTACATGTATTGTGCCAATTGTCCACTCAAGTGCAATAAATCTGCCCATTTAATCAGACATCATTAGCCATGAATCTCTTAAAATGGTTATTTCACCCTACCGTTCTACCATCCAAATAGAAAAAGTGAGGAAGCAATCAAGATTTAATAAAATTTAAAAGTAAACCACATCATAAACAATGGCCAGAGTTGAAAGGGCCCCTTGTTAATTAAGGTACCCGAAATGTATTTTTTAACTTAAGAAAAATTGAACATTTTACTCATTAGAGCTACAAAAATAATAGGTGATCAAAGTTGCACACATGAGGACAATCCTAACAACAAATCAAGATGCTGATTACAAGCTACAAGGGCTGGAAGCAGTAGCAATAGTTAAAGCAACAATAGCGGTTCTGTCATTGCAACAACATTAAGTGATGCCGAAGTTAGCAAAGACATCAAGAACTAAGGTATTTATAACAAGCAGTGACAATGTGCCAGCAACCAGGTGCATAAGAAGTATGATTAGATATCCATGAAACAGTCAACTCAACAGTAGAGCTACTTATTGCAAATGACCTGAGTAATGTGTAAAATAAGTCTCTCAACATACAACTGTATTGAAACACTTTCTGGCTGAAATTAAAAAGTACATGCACACCAAATATCATAATGGTATAATTTTCCAAGATAGACAGACATATGAAAACTTATAACCTAAGCAAAATATACCTGGCATCCGGAATAGAAAACCTCATGTGCTTTTGGGTTCATATCACCATCTTGGGTTTTACAGTATTCCAAACACCAATCAACCACCCTAGAACACCATACAGACAACATACATGATATCAAATATAGAACCTAATTATTCACAATTATAAATTAGGACCTTAAAGATACTTCAGAACCTTTTCAATATGCCAGTAATAAAAGCAGCTGACAAAAATTTCCCACGAGACAAATAACTAGCAAGATAAGCCACAGCACTCATCCTGCATAACAAACACCAAGGGAGTTGTCAAAGACATGATGCCATTAACACCTGGACTCCGATGATAAATGTTTGAGCTATTAAGGAACAGAACAGAAATTAAGAAAATGAAAATATCACAGAGATGTGCAGAAATCAAACCAAATTGACTCCATCAAACAAAGTGACTCTAGCCATGAAGTCATCATCAAAAAAATTTATTATGTGAATAAGGGAAGTGAACAAGAAATCAAATAAAGGGATAAATTTAGTTGACAAAGGAAGGTTGCAAAGTAATTTAGAGGCTGGTATCAAAGAAGAATCTTATCCTTTCTCATCCAGCATGGATGTTTCACATTATTCTAAGTGTGAAATAACAAAATGTAAGTCCTAATAACCACACCTATAACAATGTAAGGTCAAAAAGAAGGAATAGGAAAAGCTTTGAAGTTGCATCCAGTGGACCTAAAGATTATCATTCAAGGTTATGTGTAATTGCTATAGTCATGAAGTAACAGTCAAAAGCAGAAAGATCATAATTATTAATATCAAGAGCTACCTTACCTGGTCAGTGGATTGTCACCATAAACAAACCTATCTGCAAGTACACTCGCAAATTTCATGCCACAGTTTTCAGGATCCAGTGCACAGGCATAAAACATAACAAACTGCAAATGGAGGGCAATTAATTGTTAAACAAGGAAAAAATTAACAAAAAATGGATTCCATGACATCAAAATTGAATTTTCACATCCAAATGCACATTCTCAATTGTCCCCCCCTCCCTTTTGATGAATGTAGATACTCTATTAAGAGGTTAAGAGGATAAAAGAAGGGGGAAAAACATGAAATGGAGAAACAGTTCTCATGAACTATTTACACAGAAATGCTAAAAGGACTGAGAAACAACTACATCCAAATTTGATGTCGAGATCCGTTAGTCTCCTGACTCATTGCTTTGCAAGAAAATCTGCACATGATTCGCTGACCTACGAACATATTGAATTAGAAGATTACTTGGCAAATGGGAGTAGCTCTTTATGGCATCCATGAGCACAGTATCCTTAGCAGAGACAAATTGTTACACTTTCAAGAATAGTATGAAATTGAAGCTCTTTCAAAATTTAATGGCTTGTAACTAGGATGGTCTGACGTGGATAAAAAAATTGTGATTCCACTTGTTTGACATAATGAAAAGAATAGAAACATGTGATAGTGTTCCTAAGACCAAAAATATGCGCAAAATATGTAATTGTACACTTTTAGTCCATCATATGCATTAAAAGGAAGCCAAGGACATTACCTGAGCAAACTTTGACTTGTATGTGCTCATTATAGTTAACATGAATGAATCAAGAAGAGTTTCAAACACCTAATACATAAGAGGAAAGAAGGGAAAAGTAAAATCAAATCTAAAATATAAATAAGAAAGAAATATAACCAAATTTGGCTTCACATAGCACCTCGCTCAACCGACTATTGCTTGCACAGAATTCAAGATGCTCAAATGTTCGCACCATCAAGCTATCTAACAAGTCAGCTATAACATTTTTACCCAAGCTCTTGTGACTTAAAGTTCTCGGAAGCTGTAAGAAGAAATCAAGTTTCAGCTTTCTTACAAACAAGCCCAATGTTGCATAATGTTTAAATCAGTAATGCATGCTCCACACAGGAGTGGCAGAGTTCTCTAAGTAGAGTCATCAGTTTTGTATGAATTTATCTTTAATTAGGTATCAAACTTGAGAACAAAAAGAAAAGATGCCCCCACCATTATCATGGTCTACGATTATACTAGATAAAGAAGAGGTGCAGCAAGAGAACAATATCAAGAAAATTTGATAAATCCTTCCCCATGTAGGCAGCACTTCCACAGGAACAATTCAGTTACCAGTTTGTGCAAACCATGCAGACACAAAAAACAGCATCAAGGTGCAAACCAATAAGTGACCCATAAAAAGCCTGTTGAAATGATTCAATCCCAGAAGAGTTTTCCTTGACCATGAAGTAGTGTGGAAAATTGAGAGCAAAATGCAACATGGCGGTTAAGGATGTATGTACTCAATCAAATTGGTGCACATCATTGTGGTAACACGAAAAGTGCAATTAGTGCAACTGAACCAAGACAACCATTCCACAAACAACAGTTAATTCTATGAATTGGTAGCATAACTTCCATATCAAGTCCATGGACTAATATGCACATGGCTGCCTCTATTTTAATTTGTCTGCTAAGCAAAAGAACGTAAAAGAACTAGAAATAGGCCCATTCTGGAACTTGAGTACAATACCTCAACATCACCATCCTCATCATCACTGACAGTGGCTTCATTGTCATCTTCCAGCTCAATTGCAAAAATGCCTTTAGAGGAGTCATCTTGTAGAATGTCATTCCAACCAATTGCCACCTATGTAGAAAACATTAAATTACTAAATGACAAGCTAATGAAAGACATATTTCCAAGAAACTAGCTTGTCAGATCTACTTACATCCAACTCTACGAGCATATCTACCACTGCCATAAGCATCCTGCTCCCAACAAATTCTCTGACTTCACCGCTCTCTAACCTTAGCATGTTCTCCACATAAATTTCAGTCTATACGAGCAGGTGAATAAATTCTATTAGATACGATTATGAAAAGCAGCTTTGTGCTTCAAAAAACAATTTTGAGTATAAAACTTTGAATTATTACAGCATTGTCTTCCGTAATCTTTTGTTAATGGATTTGATACACACAAAATTGCAGTAGGGCAAGCACACTGGTTTACAAGCATAAAAACATTAATAATAAAGAAATTTTTCTTTAACATACTACATAACTATAGTGGTTATTATTTTGATGAAACTTGTTCAAAGAACTAATGAAAGATTTAACAATGGAAATCACTAACACAATTACGTGGGACCAAGAATTGTTTTGGCTGTGAATTGACAGTTAATTTGTAAATTAAAACCAGTGAGACACTTATGTAGCAACATTTATTTAATTTTAGAAATATCTAATTTTTTTATTTAAATTCTAATTTTCCTTATACTATTTTATATGAGTTTCATAATTAGCTTGTAGTATTTCTTAGTATTTATAGTCTTTCATGGCATTTTAATAGAATTAGAATTTTAGTATACATCTACTTTATTCAATTTATTCAATAACTATCTAACATGTATTACACTTTACTTAATTCATGTTAAAAACTTTTTTTGTATGTATAAATTCTACATAATTCAAATATTCAAATTTAAGGAAAATAAAAAATAATAATAATTTCAAAAAAATAAAAAATAATCCCCAATTCTTCTTTTTGTATTTTTTAGGTAGGGAAAAATATTTCAAAATTTATCTTTTTTTTCTTAAAAAGAAAACAATATTCATAATTTAAGGTTTTTTCCACCTTTTTTTTAATTACTCTCAAATTGATTATTTAATTTTTTAAAATAAAAAATTATCATTTCAAGTCTCTTTTTATTTTTTCCATTTAAATAAAACACAATTAAAAATGCACTTATCAATAAATATGATAAACCTACCTACTGCACAAGTCTAATACTTGTGTGTGTGTGTGATAAAATGATCAAAAGTTTCCTAGCATTTGAAGGAAACACTAGCATGAGGTTGCTAAAGAAAGTTGAGAATAAATTAATAACCACGATAGTTGATATGCAGCATGTATATCAACTGAAAAAGGTGAGAAAAACTACAGAAAAATTATTATAGATGGAAATCATGAAGTAGAAGTGCAAATGAACTCACACGATACTTCATCTGATCCTTCTCACCATCATTCTTAAATTTCATTGGCATCCTTTGGACCACAATTGAAGATAATCTTGAGGTTGCCATGGGCACCAAGTCAGTAATATCTTTGAGCGCTGTATGCACCCGAGATAGAACCTGCTCCTTTTTGGCTTGTCCGCGTGGTTGCTTCAGTGTATCTATTAAATACATTGGTGGCATAAAATTGCTTACGAGCATAGCCAAGCAAGAATCAACATACTTTCCATTTGAAGCAGCCTGTAAAAAGATAAATGGTAAGCTAAATAAGGACTGGAAGAAACATGAAAATTTTTGTTTGAAGCAACTATAAAAGCACATACCAAGGATATAACCAGCTCAAGCAGTGCATCCATCACATCAGGCCCATATTTCCACATGCTCATCCCAAAAATCTGTCATTTTTTCAGAGGAATTAAGCTCCATATGATACATTACTCCTAGTTATGGATGAAAAAATAAATTCACAAATAACAACTTACTGAACTAAGCAGAGAGTGATGATGTGCATCGTCTATATAAGAAACTGCACCAGATAACGCCTTCAGACTTGTCTGCAGAGTCAAAATAAACATGTTCACAGAATCAAATTAAAAAGCTAGAGCAAATAATGGTTGCCAACATAACAACAATTTGGTGACAAACCCACCACAAGCAGGGCCACTTCATCCAGAGCAAGACGTTCAGAATGATGCATCACCCCTACAAGCTGGTGGTAGCTGTCACTATTACCCTAAGCCAGAAGAGTTTCAGATTTAAATCAGTACTTAAAGATAATGCAGAAGCTAATAAATCATGCATTTCAACAGATGAATTGATTTATAAAACAAGAAAATCTTAGTAAACAATTCATTCAAGTACACTAGCCAGAATAACTACCTTCCAACTCTCAAGGAGTGTTCATAGGTTTATTTTGGTTAAGGTTCTAGTTGAACATAAAACCAAAACAACCTTCATCGGTTCTCTATGTTTCAGAACTGGAACCGAAATAATCTTCAAGGAAGACCATACAAAGCCAACTGAAAAGGTTCAGTTCAGCTTGGCTTGGTTTAAGGGTTGAGGAATCCTGCTCAAAGAATGAACAAAGGGATTGACCAACCCAACAAAATTTCTATGCAAGCTTTTTAGGAGCCCAAAAAAAAAAAAAATCAAGACAGGTATTCAAAGTCCAATAAGAGGCAGCATCAGCATAAATAGCCAAATTTAAAAAGTAAAGAAACATACGGCATACAGAAAAGTAACAGAAGCATAAAAGTTATTAAAAAAGAAAAAAAAAACCACAACAATTATGCTCCACATGGTCATTCACACAACCCTACAATCAGTGAAATTTCAATACAAATTATAACTAGATGTTTCCCCATTGATCTATCACATGGATTATTCAAATCAGATTCTACGATATTAGAAGACAAAATTTCCCACAAACTTAATAGTTTTCCTCAAAGATCTTTTAAGGCTGCCACATTGTCTGCAGATCCGAGTCCCTCTCAGAATACCAAGACAAAATAAGAACTCAAATCATGAACTGAGAAGATAGGCCAGACAGCACTTACAAATGAAGTTTAAGCTAGGAATTTAAAGAGAAAGTTTCAAATTGACTATCTTTTGAAACATGAATGCTTCTAAGCTTGAACCTTAAAGATGGAATAACTCATATCTTGGTTCAACTATAGACCGATACCACAAAAAAAAAAAAAAATCCAGGAACTTTAAAAGATGAGCACAACTGGTCAATTTCAGAAGCAAGAATAATTAAAACAATTTAAAAGGAAGAGACAGCTGGATGTAATCAATCTTTAGAAACAAGTCTATTCAAGCAACCTTGAACAAAATTACTACTTGAATGTGTTAAGAATTAAGGTCTGTTCCCAATGCAGAGGGCTCTCAAACTGTAAGGTCTAGATAGGGGTCAGATTTATGCAACCTTACTCATGACTATTTCTGTGACTCAAACCTATGACTTCTAAGTCACAATTGAGTAACCTTTACCATTTACTCCAAGACTCAAGAATTCAAGGGGATAAATTGAACATGCTTCAAAAAGGAGAAAGTTGGAGGCCATTTAATGAAAATGACAAACTTGCAAGCCATAACAGCGTTCTCTAAAGCATGAACTTGGCTGGCCCAGCTTCTGCAGAGGCAACAAGCCAAAGCACAGAAGAGAGTCTTCATGTCTGAGGAGACGTGCATGCAAAAGAACACTTGACTTTGGTGCCTTGGCAGCACTTTTCAAGGCACAAGAGACAGCTCACTTGGAGCTTCTTCGAATAGGTTTTTCTGGATTTCTCTTTCTTACTATTGATATGCCCACAGTATTAGTTGCTAGTCACCTAATTAATTGTGGGTATTAAAGGCATTTTTGAAAAAATAAAAAAAGACCATCCCCTAGTTTTCCTCTCATGTAAATATTGCTTTTACAAAATACAAAATTATTAATAAACATCAAAGAGAACAAAAAAAAAAAAGAGAACAGGACAGACCACTGCCAAGGCCCAAAACACAGAAACCAAACTTTTTTTTCCTTTTTGCATCTCTCTCTCTCTCTCTCCCCTCGTTCTCTCTGGCTAGTTTATATATTTTTCATATAAAAATTTTACTTCTACTAGCATTTTCACAGTTAGTACCCCCTTGGCTTGGATGAGCGCTTTTATGGCACTTCTTGCCCCATGCATTGCAAGCATTTGGTGCATTGGCCTCATTTCTCATATTTGACAACCTTCAGCTATACAACATGATGTGATCAAAACATAATGAGCAGACAAAATTCTTTCCAAACTCAGTCATCTCAAAACTTTTGCATTGGAATTATGATATAATGCAGAGATAGAAAAAAATTAAATTAAAAAACTGGCTTCTCGACATGAACTAATCCAAGAAGAAACAATGCTAGACTGGTGGGTTCATGGTCCAAATGCCCTTGTGAGAAGGGCATTAGGCAATGAGATGGCTACAGCTCTAGTGCGCAGTTTTAAATGTAGGTCATATTCAGCAAATACGTTGTGCAATGCGGAATGAAAATAAAATACAAGTGTAAATTAAAAAGCTTACCGACTGAACTGACAAAAGTGCGTCTCTAACGTGATAAACCAATTCAGAATCACTGAAATTAACGTCATCCATGTGGTGAGATTCTGTGTGGTGGTGAGCTAATTCTACACCCATCAGCTAATTTTCCATAGGGAGACGAAGAAGTAGGAGAGCAGGGCCAACATGCAAATATGCCAAGGAAAAAGAAAAAAAAAAGTGAATAAAGGGTCACATAACATAAGTAATAAAGCATACTATGCATTATAAGTTAAAAACCAATACAGCAGAGAAATACAAAGCTGAGAAGTGATGGCAACCGCTTTATCAATTCGTTATTCCCAATAGACACACGAGTGAAAAGGTACCAAGAAGGGCAAAAACAAATGGAGAGAACTAGATGTCCTTCAACGCTGAGTCCATGTGTAAGAGAAGCAGAAAGAAAAAGAATGCTTAAGCATTGATCTAAAAGGACGTCAGTAACCGCACACGGGGAAAGAGGGAGGGAAGGAGAGATATATACTACAACCCCCAAAAAAGGAAAAAAAGAAAAAAAGAACATGAGCATAAAATAAATTGATACCTGAAAGACTAGTACGCAGGCTTTTGAAGTTTAAAGTCCTTCCTTATTTCTTTCTACAATTGTGAGCTTTCCTCTTTCTCTCTCTCTCTCTCTCTCTCTCTCTGCGTCTTGCTTCGGTAACAGGAAGAGGAGGAGGAGAAGGGGGTTTTTGCGCCGCCGATGGGGCTGAGGGGGGTTGCTCAGACGGGAATGAGAATATAATTAGACGGACGATCACACGAAAGCAGGAAGCAGGATGCAGCCACGATATAAACAATCTATGGTCGACCGATTGATCGCGTTCGAGAGAGAGGGGTAGTGGAAGAGGCAAAAATTGTGGTGCGCCCCCTTCTCACACCAACGCCTTCCTTCCCACCGCGGCAAAAGCCCTAGCCCTAGCCCTAGCCCAAATTATATAAATATTGCTCCGTTGACCGTTCTAATTCTAAATTTCTAATGGAATAAAAATATCATCAAAATAGAGGCAGGCAGAGGCAGAGAGAGAGAGAGAGAGAGAGAGAGAGGCATCCATCGTCCATTCCAATATTCCAATTCCAGGCAGGCCGACTTTGTTAGTATGTTTTGTTTTTCGGTTCAGCTGGGGCCCAGCCCATGCATCACACTGCCTAAACCATACAATAATGGGCCGTCGCCTACACTTAATTTGTTTTGTTAACCTCTCTAATAAATTGATGTACGTATTCGTACGTGTTGAATTATTACGTATGTTTAATTATCATGCATGTTAAACATACTTACTTTCATCACTCCTCCTCCTCCTCCTCCTCCTCCTCCTCCTCAGTCAGCCGCTCGGTTGT
Organism: Ceriops tagal; assembly: GCA_021533255.1. NCBI lineage: Eukaryota > Viridiplantae > Streptophyta > Magnoliopsida > Malpighiales > Rhizophoraceae > Ceriops > Ceriops tagal. The sequence continues at coordinate 13,728,976 of CM038598.1, read as the reverse complement.
TCGTTACACTCAGTTTCTTTTGCTCTTGATGTGAAGGAGAACGATTTTATGATATTACCCCCTGCGTGTATTTTATTGAGTGATTCTTTTCTTTTTTTAAAAAAAACAAAAAAAAAAAGTTAAGTTGACGACCAAATCCACTAATGGTGACTCCTCGAGTATGATATGGCTAAACAGTTGCCTTCTTCTTCTTTCTTTCTTAATATTTTTTTATCTTTCATCTTTGTGAGAAAAGGTTTTTGAGGAATATTTCTTTCAAAAAGAAAGAAAAAAAAAAAAAGAGTAAGAAAGATGTTTTTGAACAACAATTCACGCGCGTGGGTTTTACCAAATAGTGCTGGATTGCCTTGCCTAATATATTGGTTGGAACAGAAACAGTTGTCTTCGGCTTTGCCTCCCCCCACCCCCAATCTGCTCTTTTAGCAAATGACGGCCCTGTTTATCACCATCTTGTCCCTCTCCATACATCCTGGCACCGTCCTCGATCGATGGCTCTCCGATGAACTCAGACAAACAGTCGCTTTTGTGTGTCTTAGAAATTGGCCCCTCATTTATTACCATCATGACAAAGATGTCTTCTCGTTCCTTTGCGTTATTTCTTTTTTTTTTTTTTGGGGGGGGGGGGGTGGTGAAGTATTAGATTAAGGCACAATTCCCACTGAGTTTGATTTGTTTTGTTGCGTGGGAAGAGGGAGAAGAAAGAGCGAGAGGCAAACGAGAGAGAGGGGAGAAAATGACAAAAACTATGCGTACAAGTTTCAAGAAAGAAAATCCTAAAGAGCAAGAGCTAGGGGACGAATACAAAAATGAGAATTTGCGAGAGGAGAGGAACTTTGAATTTTTGTTTGCATTAAAATACATCCACGTCAATTCAACGCACCTGTTACCTGCCCAGTAATTCCTTCTCCCACTCCCTGCCCTGCTTTCATTTTTTTTTTTTTAATGCTCTCATATTCGTTTGCTCAACTCAACTCAACTCAATTCGGGATGGAATATTAATATTAATATTACTGCCGATTGATGATTACTCAAGAAGAAGAAAAGAAGAATATGAAAAAGAATAAGAAGCAGCAGCAGCAGCAGCATCATAAGAAGAAGAAGAGGGTAGAAAATGGATTCAAAAATGCAGTCGAGGGAGCAAGTGGTGGATCAGATCTTGACAATCCATAGATCCTTGCCGGCGAGGCCAGGGCTTCACGATGCGGAAGCAGCCAAGGTGTTGATCTGCAACGTGGAGAAGGAATACCAACGCCAAAATCTCCCCCAGATGTACCTCAAGGGCTTCTCCTGATACCGCAGGAAATGCAAAAGAACTTGGTCTATTTCCATAGGAAGGAGCTCAAGTCGGAGGCCTATCCACACCCTCTTTGATGATCTTGTTCAGAGAGCCTCCAAATGCCTCCCTTCTCCCTCCTCCTCCTCTGCCGCTTCCCCTTCCTCCAATTATGTCAACGGATCTGCCTCTTCGCTTTTGGCTTCCCCCCCCAGTATACTTATAGTAGCAATATTAACAATAGTATCAATAAGTATGCGAGCGCTTTCGTTAGCAGATCTTCAGGCCTATACGACTCTGACAGTCAACCCGTTAGTAACCCGTCAGGTTTATTATCTAAAGATGACAGGTATGTGGGAAAGGCCAAGCCATCACTTTACTTCGACGGAATTGCCATCTGCTCCTCATATATTAGACTCAATTTGGAAACCTCCTGCAGCAACTTCATGTCTGCTTCTTCCCACTCTCTCTGTTTTTTCTTATAAAAAAAAAGTTATCTTTTTATTGTCTCATCCCTTCTGTATGGCTTCCTAATAGACTGCTGTATTCGGCTAGGACAACTGATATGGACGTTGACGTCATCCATGCATTGAGTGAAATTATATAGTTCCTTCTCTAATTTCAATGAGGCTGATCTACATCTAATTCAGCACCATGATTTTTTTTTTGCCGGTCATGATGGTGAGATATTGAGTAAAATGAAGCTTACTAGTTTAATTGAAGTCGCCACCAAAAAGAGCACCGTGGACTCAATCTCCAAAACAAGTTGACCGATCAAATTGACTGGCTGTCTGACTCAATTGGCCCGTTATCAAGCCTAGTCACCCTAAATTTATCAGAGAACAGCATTTTAGCCTTGCCAGCCACTCTCGGAGGTCTTTGGTGCTTGACTAAATTGAATTTGCATTCAAATAGAATTGCTGAACTGCCTGAATCTGTTGAAGATCCTCTCAGCCCGGTCTTTCTAGAGCTGAGGGGTAATCAGCTAACGTCACTGCCTGCCTCAATTGGCAGATTGGTACAACTTGAGGACATTATTCTGGGCTCGAACCAACTTTCACCCCTGCCAGAGTCAATTGGCTCACTTATTAGCTCGAAGACATTGAATATAGTGACAAATGACATTGAAGAGATTCCACTCAACATTGGCCACTGTTCTTCACGCTCCATGCCACTTATAAGAGGCTCAAAGCGCTTCTAGAAGCTATGGGAAAGATACAAACCCTTAAGGTTTTATCCATTCGCTATAATAAAGTTAAACTTCCCACTACTATGTCAAATCTGTCAAACCTGAAGGAGCTCGATGTAATCTTCAGTGAGTCGATGCCTGAGAGCTTGTGCTTTGCTACCTTACTCATCAAGATGAACCTCGAAAATAATTTTGCAAATCTAAGATCGCTACTGAGGTCTATCGGGAACCTTGACAACATTCAAGAGTTGGATATTAGCAATAATCAGATACGTGTCCTTCCAGACTCTTTCAGGATGCTAACAAGACTACGGGTCCTATGCATGAAAGAAAACCCGATGGAAAGTGCCACCAAGACATGAAGCTGAAAAGGGCGCTCAGGTAATCTTGCTCTTGCCTTCAGTGTGCGTAGGCTGTATTTTGCTACGTCAGGGGCTGACTTGCTTTATCCTTTTTTCCTTTTGTCTCATCAGCCTGTTGTTCAAGACATGGTTGAGCTTGTGAAAAAAGAGGGGCATTAACACGCAACCCATAAAATAGAAAGAGAGTGGGACCCAGATGTGCTTCTTTTTCGAAGTCTAACGAAAGGAAGCGCGGAGGTATGGACCGTGTAGAAATATATGCATGACCTCTACATTTTGAAAGTTTATGAAGCATATACTACACATCCAATTTATGGATAAAATTATGATCCCGCGACACCAATAGTAGCCTGCGGCAATGGGTAAGGCAGTCCTCAATGAAATGATTACAGCGAAGCATGGGTTAAAGTGGGACTGGATAATGAAAATAAGTGGCCAGAAGGGAAGCTTTGGACGCAGCTATAGTGTGGATGATTGGTGCTTGTGTTATTTATATGACAAGGATGTAATTACTCTGTAAAGCAGAAATCCTTGCGCCAGCAAGTTCCACTTCAGAGCAGGGAATTTGGTTTATAAAGATTAATATATTTTTTTTAACTGAAATTTTAAAACCCAGACAATTAATAAATTTCGCTATGCCAAACCCATTTAATACCCGTGATTATAATTTTGTAAAAGTTAATTCAAATTAATTAAATTAAATTTAATGTGATTTAAGTGTTTAGTATAATTAAATATTTATTTTTATATAAAAATATAATATTTATATTATTCTGTGCCCCCTTAAATGATACTATTAACGTAATAGAATTAAATTTAATGAACTCCGGTTTTAATAGTAGTACGAGAGCATAGGTAACTAAACTCTAATTTTAACACTCTCCGATCCTAGCTTATATTGATGTGATATATATATACATCGGCGCATTCGTGTGGGAATGTTTGGTAACGATTGCTTCCATGTTTCTTTTGAACACACACAGCCTGGGAAGCTGTGAACTTAATTTCATCTGCACTGCAGTATCTCATTCCCACGAGCTTTGCCTGCTCCGTCTACTTCTGTCTCAGTTCTAACTTCTTCGCCTGTTGGCCCGCAACACCCAAATGCAATGTTTAAATTACTATACGGCAGGAAGCCACGGAGAAAATGAATACGGGCATATATTACCATTCTCTCATCTCTCATCGCTCTTTGACAGCTTGTCAGACTCTACGATGGCGTTTATCCGCAAATATGACGGCGAAATAAATAAACTGAACAGTGCATCTATCATTCTGTTCGTGGCAATTCAAGCGGTTTTCCATTATTATGGTTCCACGACCTTCCTTCTTCATATATTACCATTCTGTTTCTCTCAGCAGAGGTACTCACTACAATTGATGAAGAAAATGAAGACTTGTATTGTGATTGTGATGGGACAAGACGTACGAGGTTTGAAATGTTCAGCTCATACGACCCAAATTCGCAGTCGCGTTGGGCACCATCACCGAAGGACTTGGTGGCCCAGCCTATCCAAACGGCAGAGCAGGAGGGCCTTGCGCTCTCGGAGTAAAGCGGTAAAAGGATGAGCATGTTGTGATACTTGTCTTTCATGGAATTAGCCGTCACAGCAGCATTCCAAAAACATCAAACATAATATTGTGATGGGAGAGGGGCAGCGGATTCGAATCTGCTAAGGAGATCTCTCCGAATTTGGCTAAGAGATTTTCTTACTTGTTTAAATGTAATTCAAATAATTATATACAAAACTCCTTCAAAAGCAAAGAAAAAAATTAAATTCACTATAATTAACAAAAATTTATAATAAAAATATATAATTTTAATTATATTAATTAAATTGAACAAAGTTAATTTAAATTAAATAAAAGAACAAATAAATTAATTAACAAAAATAGATATATTCTATCAACAATAATTCAACAATTAGATATCAAAACAATAATTCAACATAAAATTATAGATATCTCCTACCAACTGTATTTTCACGACTTCTTGTTTACTCGGATTTGGAACAGTACATTTATATATCTACATGATCTAATAATGTATTGTGATGGCTCGTGACTGTCATGCCTGTGTTTATATAATCGCGGAATGCCCCTCCTCCTCCATTAAAGTTAGAATTTGAATCGTAATGTCATGTCGTAAAGACGTAAATTAAGATTACTTTTAATTAATTGCCGAGCGTTTCAGGACAAGGAGCAGGAGCAGTTTCTCAAGGATGAGGCAGGCCGTGCTCTTAGCAATGGCTGCTACCGTGGGGAAAATGTTACAGGGATGGGACAATTCTACTACTGCAGGCACCTGCACCCCCCCAAAAAAACCCGCTTTGTCTGTATTCAGTAGATCATTAACAACTTTCACTTCTCTGCCATTCTGCTACATACATGCACACGCGGCCACGAAGCATTCTTTCTTCTCTTTCTTCTTCTTAGCTAACCTACAAGATATCATCCCAACTATAACTAGAATTAATCAAACAATTACCTGCCTTGGCCGTGGCTTTCAGGGGCAGTGCTCTACATCGAGAAGGAGATCAATTTGCAGTCTCAACCAACAATAGAAAGGCTAATTGTGTCCATGTCCCTCATTGGAGCCACAGACATCACAACATTCTGTGGGCCCGTGTCAGATATTGTTGGCCGCCGCCCCTTGATAGTTTTGTCTTCAGTTATGTATTTCCTCGGTGGTCTAGTCATGCTATGGGCTCCTAACGTTTATTGCCTACTTTTGAGACGGCTACTCGATGGTTTGGATTTCGTCTTGCTGTTACACTCGTTCCTGTCCATATATCCGAAACTTCCCCACCTGAAATTAGGGGCCAATTGAAGACCTTACCTCAGTCCATGGTCTCCTGCAGTATGTTTCTTTCGTATTGTGTGGTGTTTGGGATGTCATTGTTGGATTCACCAAGCTGGAGGTTGATGCTTGACCTTCTTTCCATTCCTTCCTTCATTAACATTGTACTCACTGTTCTTTCCTTACCTGAATCTCCGTGCTGGCTTGTCAGTAAGGGCAAGATGCTTGAAGCTAAACAGGTTTTGCAAAGGCTTCGAGGCAGGGAAGAAGTTTCAGGTTGTCCTCCCTCCCCCCCAAATATTAAAATATGATTTGCAGTATAAAGCAAACATTATGGTCATCATAGTACAATTTAGAGCTTGTCTTCTGGATCTTTCTTTTTGAGATTATGTAATGGTGATACTGATTGAAGTTCAATTGTTCATATGAACTCTCTCTGATCTGCATGTGAGTTGGCCTTGCTAGTTGAAGGCCTTGGCGTTGGGCATGACGCGTCCACAGCAGAGTATACCATTAACTCGGCAAATGAGAACAATGAGAAAAATCAAGTCAGGTTGTATGAACCCGAGGAAGATGTCTCCTGGATAACCAAGCCTGTTGCTGGCCAGAGTAGTATTGACATGATGTCCCGTTATGGAAGCATGGCAAGCCAGAGCGTTGGCTTAAAGGATCCTCTTGTCAATCTACGTGGAAGCGTTCACGAGAACCTTCCTACTACTGGAAGCATGGGCAACATTTTTCTTCCAAGCACAGGAAGCATGCCAAGTATAGCAGAAAATCAAGGTAGAACCTTACAGTGGGAAGAAGAGAGCCAAAGTGACTGGGAGGACACAGACCAATAACCTGCTTCTGCTGATTGTGGTGACAACCTTCGGAGCCTATTGTTGTTACGCCGAGAGTCTAGTACAGAAAAGGATATGGCCCATCATGCCAATGACAGCAAGCTAGGCATGAGGCACAAAAGCAGCCTTTTTAATGCTAGTGAAGAAGGTGCCGTGGGTATTGGTGGCGGCTGGCAGCTGGCAGCTGGCGTACAATTGGTATGAGAAAACAGGCAAAGATTGGGGAAAGAAGAGCAGGCTTCGAAGGGTATATTTGCACCAGGATGGTGCAATTGTTTCGAGAAGAGGCTCGCTTCTCTCAGTTAACATTTCTGCAGAAGAAGAGTTCGTGCAGGCTTCTGCTCTGGTTAGTAACAGTAGTAGTATATTATTATTATTATTTTGGCGTCTTCCCCTGACGAGTGATGATGCTCTTATTGTGTCAAAAATTCTGGGCGTGCTCACCAATACAGGCCTCTGGCATAAGCGGGGTTCTCTACTACACTCCTCAGATTCTGAAGCAAGTAGGAGTGGCAGTACTTTTGTCGAATTTGGGCCTGAGGTCAGACTCTGCATCCCTACTCATAACGCTTTTGATGCTGCCTTGCATAATGTTTATTTTCATTCCTTTTTTTTTTCTTTTTAGATAGCATAAATTATTTGCAACTAAATAAAACGGAAATAAATTTGATTAGATTAATGGGGTCCGCGCAGGTCGCTGCTGCTGGGAACAATGCCAATCATAGAGCGTCGCTGGTGGCTTTGGTGCTGAGCAACATGGTGAAGATGAAGGGGTCGGTTTTGAAAGAAACAATATCGACAGGGAGTGTGATGATATACATAAGCTGCTTCGTAATGGGATTTGGGGCAACTCCCAACATCATATGTTGGGAGATATTCCCAACGCTGGTGCGGGGACTCTGCATCACCATATGTGCCATGACGTTCTGGACAGGGGACATCACAGTGACGCACTCGCTCCCCCTCATGCTGCTTTCTGGGTTGTCTGCCATCTTTGCCATTGGATGCATTGCGTATGTCTTCATGAAGGTGCCGGAGAAGAAGGGAATGCCCCTTGAAGTCATTTCCGAGTTCTTAGCCGTGGGTGCTACTACTGCTCTTGCCAACGACGAGAATTGAACAAAATTTTCATTTCACTCCCACTTCCACGTTTGATTTTGCTGACTCCCTTCTTTTGGCAAATTGGACGGCAGCACAGCAGACATGAGAGGAGAGATACAACCAAATTAAAAGAAGAAAGACGCAGGAGAAGAGGTTGGATGATGCATGTGATGAAGAACTGCGTGCACGGAATTGTTTTGTGTTTGTGTGGCATCAAATATGCCTCTTTGTTTGTTTAGCTTAAAAAGCAAATAGCAGATGGTCAAATAGCACAGCAATAGCCTGCAGTTTTTTTTTTTCTTTCTTTCTTTAAATGATCGGGGATCATATAATAAAAATAGAATGGTTATTTTTATTTTTATGAACTTAATACATCTTCTTTGACAGAGTTGCGCGGCGCGCCTGTAGGTTTAACTATGTTTTTTTAATATATATATATAATTTAATTGGAGTGAAAAAGGAGATTTTATTAATTATTTAATTGTGGGGGCATCGGGTTCAGAAAGAACGCAGCGCAGCCCAAACAAGGCTTTCTTTGCATCATCCTGTTTGTAAAAGCAAAAGCAAAGGCAAGCCGAGTATACATTGGGCCACATAAAACAGCCCACCTTACTTAAGCCCACACAATTACATTGCTGAGACCAGGGGTCGGTCGGGGCCAGAAAATCTGCCATGCGATTGCTGTCACCCTCAAAGATACACATACTGTAGTAGCGTGGGTAGACGAACTTCCCAGGTCCGATTCAGGAAAGCCCGGGGCAGCCATTTAATCAAATTGGCATGGGGATGGTGGCCACTTGCAACGAATTCAAGGCAACCTCCAAGGTTGCTCCTTCCAAGTCCTGCATCCCAAGCACAGCTAAAAAGCCTCTTGGACACGTTTACTTTTGTTCTGTTTGAGATCAGAAGATTTTAAATTGCGAGGCTGAGTATCAAGCACACAGTTTGCAGATCCCACACGAAGAGCTTTGAAGGAAGGCGTTAGGGTTTGGCCACAGAAAGCTGAAAATTTTCAACATCGGAGGAGGAGAGTGGTACTACTTAGGAACCACGGGAAAAGATATACAACAACAACAACAGTAATAGCTTATTCAGGACGAAGAAGGGAAAAGGGTGAAGAGATATGGAAACGCAAACCCAGGATCAAACTTCTCTAGAGAAGCGGCCGAGCATCCTTGTCATCGGATCCCCTAACGTCGGCAAACGCACCCTACTCTCCAGTATCTCTCTCTCATTCATCCGTTAAATTGAATTGAATTCAATTGAAATGGAGCTGAGCTGCTTCATGTTTTTGTTGCAGGATTACTATCTGTGGATTTTGAGGATGCTTTTGATTCACCATCCCAACTACTGGCCTACGGGTGCGTTGTTTCTCAATTCTTCTTTCCCTCTTATTTCCATCTTCATCGAAGAACTTGGCTTTGTGCTCTTTCTTTTCTTTCTTTTTGTTGCCCCTTAATTATTTAATTGACCCATTCGTTGAAGCAGCTGGACCATCAATACCAAATACTACACCGCTGACGTTTCCGTGTGGCTGGCTCATCTCAATGATCAATTTTCAATCTCTGATCTCCCATTTTACGACCGCTTGGCTGCCTTGGTCATGGTTTTTGACTTGAGTGATGTAACCACCCCCCGCCCCAACTTCTCTTTCCTCTTCTTCCCTCTTACTTTGTTTTATCTTGAAGTGCTTGGTTGCTGGTTGCGTGTCTATTAATTATCCATGTCATTGTCAGCTTCGCTTGTAAATGTGATTAATGCCTTGTCATTCTCCTCTACTTTTATGTGCAGCCCTCATCTCTTACCATGCTCCGGGATTGGGTATCTCACATCCACTTACACAAATTTGAAATACTGCTATGCATTGGAAACAAGGTGGACCTCATTCCAGGTCATCCCGTTCATGTTGAATACAGAAGACGCCTACACAAAGATGGAGAGCCTTCTGCTGATTCTTTTTCTGACTTCAATTACTTTGGAATTTCTGAAACTGAAGGAACTAGTCTATTAGCAGGTGAAGAACCACCGTTTGAAATTAGGAGGTTGTGCCTCGAATGGTGTACTGACAACAACATTGAATACGTAGAATCTTGTGCATCCAACACTGAATTTGACAAATGTGAGTCCTCATCTTTTGCCTCCAGCTATTTTAATGTGATGTTTCATGCTCTGTCTCTTTCTATCTTGCAAACCTTTTCTTTGGCCAAGTTTTGTATGCCTAAAACTGATGCATGGAGAAAAATCATTACACATATTATGGCTTTTTGTTTCAGGTTTATCCATTGATGGTGATTCACAAGGGGTTGAACGGCTCCTGGGTGCCCTTTCTGCTTACATGTGGCCCGGAATGGTCCTAAAATCTGGCAACGTGATAAACAAACCATCTTTACCTGAAAATAAAGGTCTTGTTCACTAATAAATTAGTTTATAGTTTTATGTGTCAACAAAATGCTGATAGTTTTCATGGTCCCTGCACAGAGCTGTCAGAGGAAGAATCAGATTATGAATTAGAGTATGAGGTGCTATCTGCAGGTTCAGCTGAACAGTGGGATGGCACATATGGAGGATGGGTTTCTGCAAATGATACTACTAGTGTATTGGATGGAGGGGAATCAGTTGTATACAATGATTGTGTTGTGATAAGTGATGTGAAGGGTGGAGAAATTTTCGATAGAGGAGTGTTGCAGGCCTCGACATCAACATCAGAATTACATGACGATAAGGGGCAAACTGATGTAGAAGAAAATGATGAAAACAATGAGCCAAATGAGGTTTCGCCTTTTGACTTTGAGGATTTGGAGCAGCTGATGTCTGAGATAGGAAACATTCGTGGCAGCTTGAGGCTGATGCCTGATTTTCAAAGGAGGGAAATGGCTGCAAAAGTGGCTATAAAAATGGCTGCCATGTTTGGTGGTGGTAGTGACGATGAGGAGGTTCTTGATTGATTCGTTTCATACAAGAAGGTGGGGTAAGTAGTTTTGATCTTTTTCAAGCTCTAATCCCTTTGTCAGTGATTTTAGGATGGTATTATTTAGGAAGTCTTACATACAAAAGGTGGAGAATGAAACTCAAGTGTTTATGTTGTTGTTCTTTACCTGCTTCTCTACTGCCAGATTTACGAACTGGCTATCAGCAAATTGTGAAAACTTCAAGGTTTGGTCTTGGTAAAGCTTGAACGTCTATTGAAACGTTGGAAATTTTTTGTTCATGTTGCCAACAGCCTCGTATGGAGCAGATTTGCAATATATGAGGAACATGTGGAGTCTTGTAATACCCACATAGTGTTGATGATCTTGACTGTCAATAGATATTTTGGTGAACTAAAATGTTGACCTGGTGCACTTGCTGTGTGACTGCAGTCATGATGCTGGAATTGATTTATTGTCTTTGCTGTTTAGTTTAACGAAATGAAGTTGATTTATCTCTTTCATTCAACTTGGCTGTCAGTTCTGTGGTTGTTCCACCATGCATTCTTTTTAACCTCACAAGGATTATGGAGGCTGTAGTAAATTGTTTGCTGGTGTCATAAGTATCATTTGTATTATCATGCATCAGGTTGTCAGGATTATGTTTGGGCGAAGCAGGTAATCAAGAAACCACTGCCTTTTTTTTTTTTAAGTGAAGTTGGAAAGGTTGGCACCGTAAAATATATTATTTAAAAGAAAAAAAAAAGTGCCGGGGTCTTTCTGACTGGGCAGGCTGTATTATATGAAAGATGGGGAAAAGTTGGGAAAATAAGACTAAAATGGCTGGTAAATGAGAGCGAGGCGTGTGTTACGTTGAGGAAGTGCGGTGGACGTGCAATTCCTCTTGCATTGCTTGCGCGTTCATTTAATTCCCTTCGTCTTAAGTGCTCATCTGACTCAATTATTGGTGATTAGCAAGGTTGACCAAGTATCTTACAGAATCTTCTTAACGGGGAAGGATAACTTGGGGTCCGTAGAGTGAGGACGTCAAAGACAATAAAGAGTATTCTATACCAGCAGCTCGAGAGGTAATCAAGGAGTAGGAGTAGGAGGAAGAGCCTAAGTGAATCGGGGTGCATTGTAGCCAGTGGGACCAGCTAGTCCCACCAGTGGATGTGGTAATGGTGTTGGCTAACAAGTAATAAGTAACTGACTAACAAGCCTCGCGCTCCCTACCTGGTTTCTTTCGCACGGAAATAATGGATGAGACATAATATAAAGCCAACGGACCATATTTACCAATATCCTATCCCAGGCTCACCCACAACTTTCATCTCACTTATCCTATTCTCTCGTTAGATCAAAACCGAAGGACGGCCCCTTTGATTTGTCCACTTCCCTGCAACCACTCGTCTAGATACGATGGTTGTCACGGAGTCAGGCTTTATTTGTACCAATATGCGCGACACTTAACTAATCTTGCGAGAGAAGATTAGTTAATTTTTGTAGAGTTTGAGTAAATTGACGAAAGGCGTGTGTGGGCAAGTAAACGAGTTAGAAGTGCTGGAAAAAGAGAGAGAGTGTGTGCAAAAACTTTGCAATTAAGCTTGTATTGAGAGAAAGAATCTGTAATGTATAAATGAGAGAGGTGCCCTATTTATATATCTCAAAAAAGGTCTTAGAATGGAACATCCTAATTATTTACAAAGAATATTTTAGATATGCATTTAATACAGTTCCTTTCAAAATTCTCTAAGCAACTAGAGTGCACTCTGCAAAAAGTTTCTAGATGAAGAAACTTTTACATGCTTCTAGGACCTTCCGTAAGTAGCAAAGGGGTTAGACAATGCTGACAGCCCGCAGAGGTTCAATTTTAGCCCGCGTTTGCACCTTAAAGATATGTGAATGGACTATATCAATGTATCTTTGTGGTATCTTCTCCTATTCAATTCTATGACGTCCTTGTCGCATTTTCAGCCTTATATTACCAAATATGATTGGCAAACTACCAAAGCTGATCCTCTTGTTCCCAACTAGCCTATTGGTCTAGCAAATCTTTCCATTTTACCAAGTACTCGTTGTAGTTGGGAACTCTTCTTCTCTAAATCACTCTATCAGCAAGGATGTGTTCCACCTCCTTGTTGAATTCGATGACCACAGCCGTTGGTGCACACTTGGACTCGTTTCGGCTTGGATCCTCTTTGTTTCCATAAAAAGGCTTTAAAAGATTTAAATGGAAAATGTTGTGGATCTTCAGTTTTGAAAGGAGTTGGACTCGATAGGCGGCCTTTCCCACACGTTTAATGATAAGGAATAGCCCTTCATACTTTCGTACCAAGCCCTTGTGTACTTTACGTAGAGACTTGAATTGGTTGGGCAGCAGCTTTACCATCACCATGTCTCTCGCTGCATAGTCCTTTAGGCGTCGTTTGGAGTCAGCCCATCTTTTCATCCTCTTGGCCGTTTTGTCAAGGCAAGCCCTTGTTATGTCCGCTTCCTCATGTCATTCCCCTGCAAACTTAAAGGCAAATGAGTTGTTAACAGTGTAGGAAGAGGCAATAGCACTTGGTGTTAGCAGCTGTTGTCCTATAAAAATCTCAAACGGGCTTTAATTTGTAGTCTCGCTCTTCTAAAGGTTGTATGAGAATTGGGTAGCATCGAGTAGCTTTGTTCAATCTCATTGGTGAGCACTGACATAATGCTTCAAGTATTGTTCCAACGAGGCATTAACTCGCTCGGTCTGCCTATCTCTTTGAGGATGGAAACTTGTTGAGAAGTTCAAGTCAATTCCCAGCAACTTGAATAGCTCGCACCAGAATTTGCCTGTAAAGTAGGGATCTTTGTCACTGATTATGCTCTTTGGTACACCCCATAATTTTACTACATTCTTGAAAAACAAGCGAGCAGCTTCGTCCACCTTGCAATCAACAGGGGCTGGAATGAAGGTGTCATACTTGTTGAATCGATCAACTACTACCATAATGCTTCAACACCCTTCGAACTTTGGTAGAGCCACAATGAAGTCCATTGAGACATTTTCCTAAGACTTTACAGGAGTGGGTAGTGGCTTAAGTAGGCCGACTGGTTGTTGTTGTTCTACCTTGTCTTGTTGGCAAACTAAGTAAGTTCGCACATAGGCCTCAATGTCCGTATACATATGCGGCCAGAAATAATATTATTGGACAAGATTAATGGTTCGTGTGATACCTGAATGACCACCCCATAGGGAATCATGACATTCCTTAAGGATCTCCTTCTGCAAGTTTTCTCACTTCGGCATGAAGACTCGATTCTCGACTGTCATTAGGACTCCGTTGTTTACCCAAAATCAATGAGTCTTTCCCTTGCTAGCCAATCTCAGCAAATTGTTGGCCAATTTATCTTGTCCTGTACCTTCCTGCTCAACGCATCAGCAACAACATTGGTTTGACTAGGCTTATACCGCAAGGTGTAGTCAAATTCAACCAGGAAGTCTTGTCAACGAGCTTATTTGAGGCTGAGTTTCTTCTGGGTTTGGAAGTAGCTCGTAGCAACATTATCGGTCATGATCACGAACTTACTTCCGAGGAGATAATGTCTCTAAGTGCATAAGCAATGGATAACAGCGGTCATCTCTTTATCCTGGATGATATACCACCTCTCCATGTCATTTAGCTTGCGACTTTCATAGGTAATAGGATGCCTATCCTGCATTAAGACTCCCCCAATGGCAAAGTCAAACGCATCAGTGTGGACTTCAAAAGGTTTTTTATAGTCTGGCAGCACCACAATAGGTTCCTTGGAGATTGCTTACTTTAATCTCTAAAAAGAAGCTTGACATTCCTTCGTCTAATGCCAAGTGTGGTTCTTCTTCAGTAGGTTAGTTAGGGGTGCAGCTATGGCAAAGTATCCCTAGATGAACCGACGATAGTAATTGACAAACCCCAGGAAGGATCGCAGTTCCAGGACCTTGGTTAGAGGCTCCTATTGTTGGATGACTCGCACCTTTGCTGGATCCATCAAGAGCCTACCATCTTGATTCAGTGGCCAAGGAAGTCCACCTTTTGCTTGGCGAACGAGCACTTTTCCTTCTTGATAAACAACTGGTTTTCCCGGAGAGCTTGGAAGACTTACTTGAGATGCTCTACATGCTCCTTAAGTGTGTTGTTGTACACCATGGTGTCATCCAAGTAGACTACCACGAATTTGTTAAGAAAATATTGCAGTACCTTGTTCATGAGTGTGCAGAAGGTAACTGGTGCGTTGGTGAGGCCAAAGGGCATAACTAAGAACTCGAACGCTTCGTAGCGTGTTACATAGGTCATCTTTGGTTCATCACCTTGTGCTATGCAAACTTAGTAGTAACCCGATCGCAAATCCAGTTTAGTGAAGTACCTTGCCTTCCCGAGTTGGTCAAAAAGATCAGCTATAAAGGGGATTGGATACTTGTTCTTGATAATAACCTTATTCAAGGCTCGGTAGTTGATACACATGCGTAGCGATCCATCCTTCTTCTTTTGGAAGAGGATTGAGGCACCGAATGGGGCTTTTGACGGTCAAATGTAGCCCGAATCAATCAAATCATGGAGCTGCTTCCTCAGTTCAGCGAGCTCCAGAGGTGCCATGCGATAAAGGCCCATAGCAGGAGGGTTAGCACCGAGTTCCAGCTCAATGTGGTGATCCACATCTAACTTTGGTGGAAGCTTATTCGGTAATTCAGAGGGCATAACATCCTTGAACTTGGTAAGAATAACCTAAATGAGTTGTGGCAGTATGGGAGTTGGTGCTGCTACGTCTTCCTCATCGCTTAACTCCTTTATGGCAATGATATAGCCGGGACTCGACTTAAGACCCCATTTGAATTGTAAGGCCGAGATCATCGATGGTTGAGACCTCTCCTTGCACTTCAAAGGAACTACACGGATCTTACAAGTGTCAACGACCACAAGAGAACTTAAAGTAGGAACAGGAAAAGCCAAGGCTTCGCAGAAAAATGCAAGACCTAACACCATCTTGAAATCATCCATAGGAACGACGGTAAAGTCTAACTTACCGATCCATTCGCCAATTTGGACAGTTACTCCATGTGCTATGCCTTGGACAATCCTTACTTCCGAGTTTACTGCTTTGATGGTGCCATTTCCATTTGTCAATTTGAAGCCTAGACATTTGGCCTTTTGTACATCCATGAAGTTATGCGTTGCCCCCATATCTAACATCACACAAGCTGATTTGCCCTCAATGGCAACATCAGCGTACAACAGTCCCTTCTCTTTAACGATTGTTGGGGAGAAATGCTTCAAGAGATTACCCAATTGTTGGATAGATCCCATGTCCGCTTGGGTTTCCTCGTTGGCCTTTTCTGAGTCAAGTACTGCCATCATAACATTCATTGCTTTACGGTTAGGGCAGTCTCTTACCCAGTACGATCCGTCACAGATGAAACAGGGTCTAGGAGGATTAGCTAAGTTATGTTTGCCTGTAAACTTCTTCTCATGCTTGGGACGGTCACTTGAGGGTCTCTGTTGTCTACCCTCATTGTGGCCAGAATCTTGCCTTTTCTGCTCGGTTTTCTCTCCTCCACTTTTGCCAGAGTTTGGCTTCTTGCCCTTGAAGTGAGCAGAGTAGTCGATGAAAGTCTCGGTAGCAGCAATGGCAGCATTTAGGGTCTGCACATCACCTCTATCCAGCTTGACCCTCACCCAATCCTTCAAACCATCTTTAAAGTAGAAGAAAAGCTCCCTGTTGGACATCTCGATTTCAAGTATGAGGGTAGTAAATTCCTTGATGTAATCAGAAATACTACCTGTCTGACATAGGCAACGTAACTTTCCCTTATCTTCGCTATCTACGTTATGAGGCACAAAGTACCTACGCACTTTAGCCTTGAATTGTTCTCAGGCGTCGATGATACACAAGCCTTTCTCTCTCTCAGAGTGCTTCCGTTTCCACCAAAGTTGGGCAGCATCCCTTAGGAAGACTAGGGCGTTGTCTACCTTGGCCAGGTCGTCGACAACCCCAATGGCCTCGAAGTACTGCTCAAGGCCAAATAGAAAGTTTTCCACAGTAGTGACATTATGTGTGCCGTTGTACATGGCAGGCTTAAGGACCTTCAAGCCATGTACTGTAGTGGCGCTAGTAGTGGCAACTGTACTAGCAAATGAGTTGTTTCGGTACAAAAACTCCATCTCCCTACAGAGGTTGTGAATCTCTCCCTCAATGAACTCATGCAGGTTGGACAGACTTTGATTCAGGGAGCATAGTTCTCTCCTAAATGAGCGGCCAAACTCTTTGATCATGACTTTGGTAGCCCACATGATCTCTGCATTCTCATGGATTAAGTTATCAACTTGATCGCTGAGGTCACCCACAACGGAACTTATATCAGTGATGGTCTTTTCTAAGCTACCAATACAAGAGTCCATGGTTTCCTTTGTTGGAGCCTTAGACTTGCTACGTTTGGCTGGAGCACGCTACTTCTTACATCCATGAGCTTGTTACCCTACTTGTTGCTTATCTATCGTGGTCGCAATAAATCCTTCTTCGCTTGTCATGTTTGCAATCTCAACAAACACCAAACAACCAGGTTGTACCCAAGGTTTGAACCGTTGCTCTGATACCACCTGTCACGGAGTTAGACTTTATTCGTGCTAACCTGCATGACACTTAGTCAATCTTATGAGAGAAGATGAACTAAGTAAGTTTTGAAAAGTTTGAGTGAATTAGCGGAAGGCATGTGAGGGGTAAGTAAGTGAGTTGGAAGTGCTGGAAAAAGAGAGTAAGAGAGCTTTGCAAGTGCGTTTGTATTGAAAGAAAAAAATTTATACTGTACAAATAAGAGGAGTGACCTATTTATACATCTCAAAAGAGGGTCCTAGAATAGAACATCTTAATTATTTATAAAGAATATTCTAAATATGTATTTAGTACGATTTCTTTTAAAATTATCCAGGTAACTGTAGCACACTCTACGAGAAATTTTTAAATTAAAACACTTCTACGTACTTTTGAAACTTTTTATAAGTAATAAAGGGGCTACACAATGTTAGTAGCCTGGATAAGTTTCAGTCTTATCCCGCGTTTGTAACTTAAACATACGTGGATGGACCAAATTAACATATTCTTGTAACATAGAGGACCAAAATAACACGGGTTTGAAGGAGGAAAAAGGTACAGCCTCCTGTTGTTCAGTTCTAACAGAGGCCGAGGAAAGCATGCGTCGACGAGTCTGGTTCTAAAAGGCAGAAGGTGAAATGTTGAGAAAGGAACCGAGGGAGAGGCTCTCTCCCTCTGCAATTAATTCAACATACGCGGACAATGTACGGCGTTAATTGGAAGAATGCTACCGGATGCTACTGGCTACGGATAGACATATTTATGTAAGTTTTCTCCGTATATTCGGTTCAGCGCAGTCAGTCACAGGCGAAAGTCAGAATTTCTTTTTCCTGTTTTTTTTTCCCGGGGCCGCCCCCGGGGGGGGTGTGCGGGGGTTGGGGTTGGGGAAGAACAATTTCAAGTCTCGGACCGACTGTTGGCTACATATATAGCAAGAGTAACGTTGCAAATTTTTTTTAATTTATCATAAAAATAATATTTTATTGATGTAAATAATTTTTTATCAATAAAATTACAAATAGAATAAAAATAATTATTTATTTTAATAAAAAAATATTTAATACTAAATTAATAAAAAAAATTTTATAATGTTTAGTATTATTGGTATATTTAAAAGTGCGGTTTATTTTAACCAACCGCAATCCGTAGTGCACATTGTAAATAGGATGAACACAAAATCAAACGAGAACACAAAACAGAAAAAAGGGAGTTTTTCTTTTCTTTTTTTTTTCTTTCTTCTTCTTTTCGTTTAGTAGGGAGATTGGAGAGCAATGAAGACCAAAAAAAAAAAAAAAAGGTTGCCCACATAAAAAGAAGGAGAGAATGACAAAAAAACAAAAAACAAAAAAACGACGATTACGAGGGCTGATAACAAATTTCATTGCCTTTTGGAAGACTCAGACCGTGAGCAACAGATATCTTTCCGCATTATTAATATTTGATTGATGCTTTGGCTTTGCTTAAATAAATGGAGGGAGGAGTCACAACCCCACTGACGAATCGATGTAATGCTTGTGTAAAATAAATAAATAAATAAATAAATTGGTGCTCGTGCGTGGTCAAGCTATCACATCAAACATTCAGCCGACCGTGAAAGCTATGCAATTTCATGCGCTTGTAATTGTAATTCCAATTCCAATTCCAAACGCCATCCGTCGGTCAGTCGGTCAGACAGACAGACAGACAAAGGCAAAAGCGCCTGCGTTGCTTGCTTTGCTGGCTACTTTCTGGTCATAGGACGGAACCTCCCTAGCTAAGCTAGTTCGAGAAGTTTCAAAAATCCGGCACGGAATCCGAATTTTCGAATATAATAAAAAAATTACCAACATTTGAATTATATAATTATTAATATACTTTATAAAGGTTTATAAAATAATTTGAAATAATTAAAAAATATTATTATAAATATGTTAAAGAAATTAAATTATTTTTAACTTATTAAAATAAAAACAAAATTATTTTTAACTGAATTTTAGAGTGAACTATTTTTGTATTAATTTTTAATGAAGGTGTTATTACTAAAAATTTCAATCCATTGAATTTTGTGTGTGTGTGTGTGTATTTTTTATATTTTTTTAATTATTAGGGTTATTTTTTACATTATAAACTTTATTAAAAAAAAAGATAAATGTATCTTTTTATCATTTTTGTTAAATTAAATTAACGATTATTAGTTAAGGTATATTTTTTGTTACATTCAAATTATAAGGTGTAAGTTGTTATGAAACATAAAATAAAATATATTAAATATAAAATTTTCTTAATAATTAATTTGTCTATCAACACTATTGCGAAAATTTGTCTCTTTGATAGATTTAAATGCATAATATATTAACATAATTAAAGTTGACCTGAATTAATTCATAAAGATATTAATTCAGAATTTCTCACTCACTCTCTCTTCTTGTTATTGGGTTGCTGTTGTTAAATAAAATAAATCTCCTAAGCCAACCAAACCAAGGGAGGCACCAAAGCCAAGATTGAATTGATTGAGTTTGTCCTTTTCCTAATTAAAAGGCTGCCTTTCTTCTTTTTTCGTTTCTTTTTTTTTGGGGGGGGGGGTTTGGGGTGAGTATTTGGGGTCCACAACCAACCTCAATATTCGCATCGGCCCTTTCTCTTGCAACGAGGCAGACGCCAGCCACAAGTTTCTCTTATATATAAAAGAAAAAGAAAAGCACTGCCGCCAAGAAAAGACCAAAATAATAATAATAATAACAACAGACTTTAGCTTACACACGTACACACGTACCCCCCCATTGGTTTGAACTTTGAACCAATTTCATTTCGGCTGACTTTACACTCCGGCAGTTAGCTTGGTTGGATTTGAGTTTTTCTAGTTAACGCCACACACCCCCCCGCGGCGCTCATGCTCCACTCATTCTGTAAAGTTGAAGTTGGGTGTTAATATATACAATTGCCTTATTTATTCATTTAATTTGTAAACCAAAGATCGAACTAAGGAAATTTAAGACAAACAGACGGATCAAAAGAAGATTTTTTAAAAGGAAAAATTTGACACGGCCAGCTACTTAAAAAGAAAGAAAGAAAAAAAAAAACAAAGAAAAAAAGAAGGCATGCATTTAGGGTGCGGAGATGTCCTTCCAGCAGGCCATGAAAAGACATGAATGAAACAAAGAAATTAGGACTCCCTTCCTTTGTAAGAGGAAAAGGGTTGTCTCTTACTATCCCCAGTGGTTGGCGTTGTATCGGTTGTAGGAGTAGTACGACTGCCGCAGATACAAATACTAATAATAACGATTATAACAATGATGATGGTGATGATGATGTAAACAAATTGTAAAGGAAGGACACATACTCCTCCAATCTGCCATTCATTAGAGAGGCACATTAGTATTAGATTAGTAAGGACTCTGAGACAAGATGATAAATAATGACAAGCATGTGTCACCTTCATGGTTGTTTCTCACCCCCAGGTGGGCGCTGAACATTCACAAGCTCTGAAGCCCCCAAAGGCAAGACTGCTATAAAATGATCAAAACCCCTCCCTCTCTTCTCTCTATGGCTCTAGCCTGCAACCTTTTTGCACTTTTAAATTTCGTTTTGTTGGCAGGACACCTGCAGTAAGGAAGGGAAAGTTCCAATAGAGGATAAGGAATCAGATAAGCAGCTTCCTGCTGCCTGTTCTCCATCGTAAGGCACTGTTCAATTTGCAAGTCGGGAGTTAAAAAAAAAGTTTTAAGAGCAAAATTCAAGATGGGGTTCTGGTCACTGTTTGAGGTGTCCTCTATGCCAATTCTGCAAGTCCTGATAATAAGCTTGCTGGGAGCCTTCCTGGCAACTGACTACTGCAACAATCTTCTTTCTGCGGACGTCCGAAGGTCCCTGAACAAGGTACCCACATATTTAAATCAGCATGTCTCAGGTGGACCTGATTCCTTCTTTGCGCATAAACGTGCTGTGTTACTTTGAAATTTCTCTTCCCACCGACATTTATTTTTGTACGCAAGCCTAAAATTGCCGATTGCTACAAATTATTTTCTTTAACTCCGTTCCTTGTTGATCAATCCAACTGCAGATTGTGTTCATGGTGTTTACACCTTCGCTTATTTTTGCCAGTCTGGCAAAAACCGTCACGCTTTCGGACATCATTTCCTGGTAGGTTAGCTACCTAACTGGCCTACTTTTAAAATTAATAACAGCTTTGCTTTTGATACCAATGGCTTGAGTTTGACTTGAGCTGCTCGAATAACTTTGCTTTAAAATACAATCCTGGTTGATCCGATAATCTTTTGCAGGTGGTTTATGCCTATCAACATAGGGCTCACCTTCTTCATTGGAGGCATTCTCGGATGGATACTGGTTAAAATCCTGAGACCCAAACCTCATATAGAAGGCCTTGTCATCGCTTCATGCTCAGCAGGTAATAAGGTTGATGGGGAACCTGGGATCAATTTAACAAAAGCACCCATACTAATTTGTTGCCGATTCAATATCTTAAACCTGGATTTGATCGCTAGGCATGTTCAATACTGAATGCTTCGTTAACTATTTTCTTAGGGAACTTGGGAAACCTTGTGCTGATAATTATCCCCGCAATCTGCAACCAGGAGAGGAATCCATTCGGCGAAAGCAGCACTTGCCGCTCCATTGGACTCTCATACGCATCTTTCTCCATGGCGGTAACCGACGCAACTGAGACACATCATTTTTTCCTATTTGCAGTAATCTGCACTGCAACCACTTCTAAATATACTAGCACGACAAAATTCATAAATGCCTGAACTGAAGTTCCTCCACTAATGAATCATCCTTCCAAATCTGAACTTTTTAATGTTTGTTCCGGGGCGTAATGCCATGTTCAGATCGGTGGCTTCTACATCTGGACTTACACTTACCAACTGGTGAAAACATCAGCTGCAAAATTCAAAACGCTTGAAGCAGCGGGAGATCTAAAAGAACCCAACAGGAATTTGGAAGCTACTCAGAAAACTTCACTTCTCAAGGGCGACGACAGCCACCGAGAACCTTTTTCTGTAGTTGTGACATCCACAGAATCCATTGAAGAAACAGAAATCCAATCTGTTAAGTGTCCTCAATTAATATTTGATGGCATCATTGTCATCATTGTCATCATCATATTTGTGTAAAAACGAGTATGGATATGGTGTTCGTGCCAAGCCATGAGCTCCTCTTGACCTGGAGTAGACACGCACACACAGACACAGCCACACATCGAGAGACAGAGAGACAGCCAAAATCTAACCGTTGAACTTTGTAATGTCTCATAATCTCTGCAGAGTGCTTCTCAAGAAGGGAGTAGTGGAAATAGGCGGGTAACATTTTGGAGCAGATTGCTGGGATTTCTTCACCAGATTCTTGAGGAGCTCATGGCACCCCCAACGCTAGCTGCAGTGAGTTCATTTTTCTCCTGTATTCCCACACCACCAATTACATATGCATCCATTCATTTGCGTGGCCATTACTCGTTACTGGCAAGAGTCGGGTGTCAAGATTTGAAACTTTTAAATCAAACCTAACGGACTAACAATTAACAAAATCGCCCCATCAATCTTTCTCAGACAGTAGGACTTGTCTTTGGAGCAACG
Organism: Ceriops tagal; assembly: GCA_021533255.1. Lineage (NCBI taxonomy): Eukaryota > Viridiplantae > Streptophyta > Magnoliopsida > Malpighiales > Rhizophoraceae > Ceriops > Ceriops tagal. Next base: position 13,706,339 of record CM038598.1, on the reverse strand, counting down.
ACGTTTCTGAAACACCTGATAATTGGTGAGAGCGCCCCACTGCGGGTGATCCAAGACTCTGTCAAATTACTTGGGTATGCATATCAAAATCAATCACCGTTTTACTGTAATCTTCTGCCTTCCAATCTAATTGAAAGAAAATTTTCCAATGCTAGATTTGTGTCCATCTGATGGCGGAATACTTACACTTATTTTATGTCCTGCTACTCTTATCCTTTCAGAGACGGAACGATTCCTTGTATCACCCTTATTCTGGGAGGCAATCTGCTGCAAGGTAAACCAAAATTCAGATAATCCCTTCCACTCTTGAACAACGGTGACTGCTTAACAAACAAAAGAAAACATGTGCGGGTTGTGGGGGAATCTCGGAGAATTTACGATGAAACGGTTATTGGTTTGCTTATTTTGACATTTGTTAGGATTGAGGTCGGCAAGAATAAAAGCGTGGATGATCCTGGGAGTGGTTTGTGCAAGGTACGTGCTGCTTCCTGCAATAGGCGCATGCATAGTGAAAGCGGCTGCAAATCTTGGCCTCCTCCCATCAGACCCACTGTTCCACTTTGTGCTCATGATTCAGTACACCCTGCCCCCTGCCATGAATATTGGTAACTAACTCTTCTTCCAAGACAAACAATATTTATCACCCATTATGATCACTCGGTAGTACTAATAGTAGTTGTTCACATTAACGACAAACCAACTAGTTCCAATGTCAAAATTGATGGATGGATGGGCAATGCTACTGTGCTGCGGCAGGTACCATGACGCAGCTGTTTGATGCGGGTCAGGAAGAATGTTCAGTCCTCTTCCTATGGACGTACTTGGCTGCTGCACTAGCTCTCACATTTTGGTCCACCATCTTCATGTCCATCCTCTCTTGAAACATCCCCTTGGACAGCCGTATCAACTCAAATTTGATACTTTCTACTCTTCACTGCCTCCTTTTCTCTTGCGTTCTCTCTTTATCCTTCTTTCTTTTATTGACAAGCATGTCTTTCAGGCGAAAAAGTCGGGAACAAGAAAAAATTTTTTTATTTTGCTGATGTACAAATCGGAAAAAGAAAACTTTTATTTTAGATTCGTTGTCTTCTCAGGTTAGAACTACAATTTATTGGGTTACCAGTGTTATCAAACGCCTGTATTGTGAAGAAATACATATTGATGCATACATTGACACTTGGGACTGACACCAGATGAGTTGAAATGCCTGTCAACCATCATAAATTATCACAGCACAGATTTATGGCAATCTTTCAATACAAACGGTCCAAGACATCAGCTGAATTTGGGTTAAAGAACAACATATTACAAAACCTCATCTCCGCCAGCAGTAACTAACATGAGTCCCAACCTCAACAACTAAAGCCCAACGACATGATTATAGCCTCAATCACTTCCAATTCAGTTGCCAACTCGTCGTAGGTAGAGAGAAATTCTGAACACAATGACACTAACAATCAGAGAAGAGAAAGTTGAAGTTTTGGCCTGTTGGGCTGGGGATCCACAACCTCCAAGTGAAGATTCACTTTCTGCAAGATACCGTAAGAGACAGAACCATCCATCTTCTTGATTTTCTGCTGCTGCTCATCTACAAACCATTCTCCACCTCCTCTCTCACCCCTTTGCGTCAAATAGACTGGCCCCTCAATACCATACCTGAAGCAAGCAATTGTCACTTGCATGTACAAATACACATAACAACCTTTATACCCATACGCAAAGTAATGAAGGGGAAAGATAAAGAAACAGTTCAAGGGAAAGCAAGACTACTCTGATCAGCAGTAAATCAATTCTACGTTTTTTTTTTGCTTCTCTTCTTATATCAGCGAAATACGCACCCTGGAAGTTATTATTAGGAGTCTTGAGTGAGTCTTATTGCCTCAGGCTTTTTCATTTACCATTCTCTCTCATTCAATTTTTAAGTCTCTTAGGAGCAACTTGGGGTTTTACAGAAGAGGAATTATACTCAAATAAAGGCAAGCTGAGAGTATAATTCTAAGAAAATTTCCATAATTGACTTCCCATTTTGGGCTTCTCCTAGAAGCAAGAGAGAAGACATGCTTTAGACTGTACAAAATCAATATTATAACTGTTAATAGCATAGAAAAAAAGGAAGATGAGGAGGCAATACATAAATGAAAAAGAAGAGCTAAGTGATCAGCAAGAAAAGCAGAAGACAGCATACTTTGGCACAAAAACAATAAAACCGTTGGCTCTAATCTTTACTATTCTGGCCTCTGTGTCTGTGGGCCTGCAATGAATGAGAAAAGAAATGGAATTAGATTAGCAAATATTCTTGTGTAGGTCCTTTTTTTTTTACTTTTTTTCGTGCCACCATTTTTTCTGGTGGGGAGGTGGAGGGTTGCAAGATAACAGCACCAACCGTTTTCTGAAGTATATGAGAGTATGGAGCTCTACTGAGCCCCGGCTTGCCATCTGAGCATTTCTATGCCGGTAATTTAAATCTGCAAGAGATCCATAAAAAGCATTTATTAGTGGCTTCATGAAACCCAAAAAGGTCTGGTCAAGCCAAAAAATGAGGCATACATAAGTGGAAATCCATGAGCTCTGTTTGATAGAGTGCACGTTCCCACTATGAAGAGACTCTTGAATGTAATATTGGGGATGCAACTGTGGTTTAGGCAGAAAAAGGGAGAGGGTTGTCTGCATGGCATAACTGATTGATGGTCCCACATAAAGGTTTAGCATTGTGTCACTAATTAACCAAGTCCCTGGGTGTCTCTTGTCAATATTTTTCCTGACCATTTTTCATTATGTGCTGTCCATGTGCCTTGTGTATAAGTTCACAATGTTTGAGCATTTTATTTATTTATAACAATAGAGTTGAACAGGGAAGAGGTGTGTTGCTCACTGTCAGCAATGCTTGTTAGCTGGTGTCTGTCTCCAAATACCATTGGAAGTTTGTATATGCCTAACGATGCAGCAAGCAACCTGTGTACAATGACATCTGAAAGCAAAGAAAGCTAAAACTCAACTTCAGATGCCTTTTTTAACAGATTAAAATTCAAAAACATTAAAACTCTCACTAACCAGCATATCTCCTGATAGGTGATGTGAAATGTGTATATATTGGTGCTGCAAGCCCATAGTGATAAAATTCTGGAGGGGTCAAGTCCCCACTACAAAAATACACCGCCTGGTTACAAGCCAAGCAGAGGCCACACATTAGAAAATTCCTTGATAGGTAGTATCTTGGAGAGTCACCTATCAAGCAAAATTACCTGTGACATACATCTGGTTGCCATTATACGGATCAACTTGTTAAAGTATGGATCATCACCCTGGCAAACATTATTTTTACAAGATATCAGAAGGGAAGAAAGACAATTGGCACCAGTAAAAACTCAATTCCTGATACATCACATCAACAAGCATGACATTCTCTTATTTCTTTATTTATTTTTGAGAGAAAAAGTACAAATGGAATATGCATAAATGCAAATCTGAAACCCCCAGACACTCCAGAAACAACAGAAAGCAGCAATGAACAGACAGCCCGAGCAGCATACACAAAATCAGAAGCTAATATATAAAAAACTAGGCAAAACATCTGCAACTAAGTATACAAAGAACCCAGAAAGTGCAAATGAATAGACTCAAGGTAGAAGACAGAGCATGCAGTTAAAAAAAGCCTCACCACAGCACGGTCCAGTGAATCAGCTAGTGATTTAGATGATGATACATCCAAGTTCAGACCAACAGCAGCAGCTGTACGCACCAAAGGTTCAAGCATGTCTTTAGTTGGAGTAGGATGACGCCTGCACACAGATGATATACCCACCAACAACACAATTGCAATGGTTCACAATAGGCAGCTTGAAAAGAAATATATTTAATTATAACAGCCAAGTCAAAGAATAGTTTCACAACTCAGAAACATTAGATGATAAATGGAAAGTACCAAAAAAGGGGCCCACCAGGTTAAATATACTAGCATTTGAGTACTTGCCTTACACATAATCAACACAAGTGAAGTATCTTGTTTAACTATAGGTAACCCAAAGCAAATAAGTAGTTTCAAAGTAAAATGGCAAGTAACAGAATTTTGAAACTTATTCCTAAATAAATGTATACTTTAATCAATCTCTTTTACAAAGATGTGAATAATGGTAGTCAAATATCAAAAATATTTTTAATCCATAAAAAGTCCAACAAAATATTTGTAATCCACATTGAACAAGGAAACTAATATAATAAGGATTCTAAAGTACCACACTCAAAGAGTAACATTAATATAATAAGACTTTTCAAGGAATAGCATTTTACGAAAAAGTTTCATCCAGCAAACATTACCCACCTAATACATATTAGGCAATAGAAATCAACTTAAAGTTTAATACATGAGGGGAAAAAAAATTATAAATAAGAAGGTTGTTTAAGTCAATTAGCATTAAGAAAAAGGGGCAATAGAGCTGATCACTTAAAGTTACTCCACCATGGATTTTATGTATAATACAGAGATCACCAGAAGGTACTCTTGCAATCACAGCAATAACTGACGTGATGCATAACCAAAGCAAATAACAATGGATAATGAATTGAAACACTTTGGCAAAAGGCAAACCCAAGGGCAGCATAAACAGGCAAATGACATTTCAGATATAAAAGGCAAGAAAATTAAAATTTCGGATGGCATATCATATGTAGCAAATAACAAGACTTCACCTCAACAGTGAAAACCCAGGAAAATGCTTGTGGATTTGTTCAGCCACTGAAACATTGGCAGCAAGCATAAACTCTTCTACCATTTGATTCGCTTCTCGAATCTGATACATGCCTGCAGAAAGCAGCCCCATGCATTCCACGATTTTTTTTTAATGTAAAGATGAAAGACAAATGGAAAAGAAACGATAACAATAGAAAATCTGACACAGATAACACCATCAAACAGATTAGCAGTTCAAATACATGAGCTTTAAGAAAATCATGGGCAAAGTTGACTGTATGGAGGAAGTCATTATGACAGCCAGTAAAGTTCGAAGTGCTTGAGTGATGCAGCAAAATAGACATAATAACAAGTTTAAAAAAGTGGCTGTGGTAGAGACTGGACACATGGATTCTTTTAACACCTTTAGATTCAAGCAAAAAGGGAACACGTGACTGTGCTGGGTTAAAAGTGAACTCAAATATTCTAATTTATAAAATAAAGCTCCACATTTCAATGTGAAGGGAATCAATTTGCTTTTGAACATCATACCAATATCAAGAGGGTCATGAGTCTCAGTATCAATCTGAAATTTGACTTCAGCAGAAGCTAGAGTTAGTGCTCCTCTCTTGAGTCGCCTCTCCCTCATTATCTACATAACAATAATTAACATGAAAATTGACTCTGTTTTCAAGGGTCCCCTGTAGACAAGATTGAAGCAAAACTAAGCATGCATACCTTTGCCAAAGCATTCATATTTCTCAAATCTTCAGTTAACAGATCCATCAATCGGCTGCCAATCAGTTAGAACCCCATATACATGTGAAATAAGACACCTTGAAGGAAAATCCAGTAAAAAAAAAAAAAGAATGCACAAAGAAGCATGCAATACATTTTTTCATCATGAACCTAGATTTTTTCTATACACTTTCAGATTTTTTACTGTCCCAGGCTGACTGCTTGAGTCTCTGGTTCGTGTTAATGCAATTAATGCTGATTTTTGCAATAAGAAATGCTTAATTATAAGGTCCATGTTACATCATCATATCTAATTCAAAATTCCACAAATGTCACCACGAAAAATATGCATATCAAACAGGAAAGCTCACAGTTCTTAAAGGGCCATTTTCACTATTAGGTAAACTCATTTCTAGTAAGATCTGTCTAACCATCAGTCAAGCACATTTTCATTGGGATACTGCAAACTCTAGATGCATGTCATGGATGTTCAGAACACAATCTTTGGGACAGAAAAATACTAGCCAGGTCACAGTATCATTGTGTGAACTATATTGTGCTTGCCATGCGTACCAATGTGACAAAAAAGAATGATTCTGTGGAAGTGATTAGAAGGAGTTCTAGAGAATTCCTAGAAAAGAAACATTACAATTATGACTTGACGAGCAAAAATTGAGCAAATCTCACAAGAAATTGAAGAGCCTGGACAATACAAGATCACAATTGGTTAGTCATAACCATACCTATCATCCATCCGAGCCTGTGCTTCAATGTAGGACAATGCTGCACATGATCTAATCACACTTTTTGTGTATCTTGTAGAAATAATATCTGCTTCCGGGCTCATCTCCTGTGATACCAATCAATCGCCAAAGTAAAAACCACAGATACATGTTAAATTATACATCAATTGAATTGTGCATGTGCACCCATGAATAGACACGGGCATGCCCATACAAAAGCAGGAGGAACATTTTGATAGAATTCCTGTTTAAGATAAGTCAAAGGCAAGGGCAAAAGAAAAGAAAACTTGGAATTTTTACAATTGTTACAAATTGAAGCACAGACCCAAATGACAGAAAAAGCTAGCCTTTCTACATCTGCTCGAAGAGAACATATATCTGCAAAATAAAATATCTCACTAAGAATTAATCCTGGAAAAATTTGTATTAGCACTATTATATGAAATTGAATAACTACCTTCTGTTAGAGGTTTTGGAAGCATGTCTATCCGGCGCTCAACAAGGTACACTGATGTACCCCTTTGTGTAGCCTCATCATCCAATGGCGTGGCAGGATGAACAAAATTTGTTACATCTGCAATGTCTAATTTATCAATGATAAAGAAAAACAATACACGTGAAGGATAAGCCTTGGTATAATGGTAAGGTTACTCCATTGTGTCACAGAATAGTGCCTGGTTGTATGCATCTAATCCATTCCCAAACTTTGCAATGTTGAAGCCTCGTGCACATGGAGGACCCTTAAAGGAAAAAATTGAGCATGTCTAATGATAAATGCCAATGGCACCAAATTTTGAAAACTGGATATGTCATAAAAAGAACAGGAACTTAAACAAGCTATTATATAAAATTTACAATTAAAAATCGAAAGTGTTATCTTAAGTAGCCATGTTTCAGGATACGGACTCCAACTTCAAAATTTCCATTTGGAAGCTTTGTGCAGTGTAGTGCATCATCAATATCCTTGCATCCTGCAATTACCGTAAAAATGTAATTAATTCTATAAATTCAAGAAACCAACCAATCTATTCTATAGAAAGGAGAAAAAGTTCTTGCCACACATGATAGAAGAAGGAAATGTATATGGCTTGCTGACCTGGTGGATCAACACTAAAAATGCGTAAATGGCATAGGTCCATTCTGATAGGATTGGCCAAATCTTCTGCAGAAACCGACCAGGGTAATGGTGGTAAACATGCCAAAACTTGTGTAGAAAAAGGCCTTGCATCAATATCATTCTCTATCAAGACCACCTGCAGAATCCACAGAGGTGATTTACATTAGTTTTGATCAATAAGCTTAGTGCTTCAGGAACTCTTTTCCAAGATCCTATTCCACAGAATAAGCTGAAGTACCCAAACTTTCATTTATCTCAATCACATGCACTCAACACAAGCAGATGAAATCATCAGTACGAACCTCAGTTTCAGTATCTCTGTCACCTATCTCTCCTATACTCCGTACATAATGGCCAGAAGGGTATCGTGACTGACAATCCCAAGAATCAACTGCTACAATAATTCTTTTGTCTAGAAGATTTTCAAGCTGTCGGGTTTGAATCCTAATCTTTGGAATCCTACGATCTTTGGAGACAAATAATGCATGGACAAGACCACCACTCCCAGCTGGCATTGGCATCGGCTCCAAAGATCCACAATAACTGCATGCAATCATTCAAGTAGAAATATGAAGCCCTAGCCAAAAAAGCTAATAAAAATTATTGTTTACGCCACATGTTACACATAGATATTCCATAAACAGATCAACTTGTTAAAAAAAATCTACGTGGATAAAATAAAATCCTCCAAAGGGAAACAAATGTGAAAAACAGAGAATAGTAAATGTTGATCACAGATCCTTTGTATGCAGAAAGCCGGAAAGCAAACTTGCTTGAACCTTATCATACAGATATGGTTCCACCATTAAGATTATTATCACAGGGCCCTTTCAGGCTTCTTCACAGAAGTTATAGGAGAACCATATATGGCATGTACATGGACAAGTCAGGGCAACTTACCAAGTCCAATTTCGCTTGATGATACCAACAACATGACCAGATGGACGAGACGAGATGAGACTTGAGTTACCAGCAGAACTTGATACCGCATTAGTAGTTCTAGGAGCATCATCTGCACTGCTTGGCACTAGCCGTATATCTTCTTCATCATCCTCTTCAATAGAAAAGGAAATTTATTAAAATTACCACCAAGATTATGCTAAACCCCCACCCAACATGCATGTGCACAAACACACACACATACGCACACAGATACAGAAACCTGTAATTTAGAATCTGAGAACACATAGACAAACTATAAGGATTACAAAAGGCATCAGAACTCATACCTTCATCTGCCATGAATAAGGATCTCTCTTCACGCCACTGATCTTGGGGAAGAAATTCCACTGCCACTATATCACCATCAAAAGCCCTATTCATGTTTCCACGACCGTAAATGACTATTTCATCACCAATGCTCTCACTTCCAACATAAGCTTCAAACGGATTGTATCGGTTAACACGCAGCTTTCCCTGATGGTATATTCCACTGGTCAAACCAGAAGTGATCTCTGACATGGGCTTATGCTGAAAAAATGGTGGAGTGCAGGCAATCCTATTAGCTAAACATTTATTTCAAGCCAACCCAACCACTGAGGCACAAAGACAGAAACAATTCACATCTGTACCTCTGGATAAAAAACTTTCCTCTTTGAAGGTCTTAAATCTTCAACCTCTTCCATGACAACATCTTCGGATGCAGGCTGAACCAGCAGGTCAAGCAAACCAGGCTGACCCAGAGATTTTACATATGCCTCAACTGAAAGAAAAAAATGATTTTAGGATTGAAGTTCGCAGAAAAGTCTGTCAAATGCAAATGTCTTAGCGCTTGCTGTGAACATGATGCTGACTAGATTAGTTCAATGCTTCTAATATCAGAAATGGAGAACCATTTCAGGAGGTACCAGATTACATAGAGAGATAGAGCACATACTTGTCTCAGCAGAAATGCTCTCTTCAATAGCCTTCCTCCTATTTTCCCTGTCATTAGTGACAAGTAAAATCCTTGCTGCATCTCTGAGATGAGTCTGATACCATCTAGCAGCCACCCTGATTGCTGCAATGAAATCCTTTAGATGTCAAAGCCAAGAATCAAGGAATGCAAGCCAAACATTCAAAAAAAAAAAAAAACATTGCAGTTATTTTGGCAAAAATGAAGCAACTCGTGTAGACAATACCATAGAAAACATGGAGAAGTGTAGGGATCATTAATTGCCTAAGAAAAACAATCAGATTATATTGTAATGGAAAGGGAGAGGGCAAAGAAACCTCTATCATTTCGATCATTTGCACTTTCTCCAGTCATGGTCTGAACATAGGTGTCCCTACAAAGGTACAAGAAGTAAGATATGTGTAAGAAGATACTCAGTAGGGTGAAAGCCAAAACATGACAATAAACTTTCACTGGTAAAGAGGGAAAAGCAGGGAACAAATAGTAGCAGAAGTGTCAAACATATCTTGTTTCTTGTAAAAAGATTTAACATTTAAAAGGAGAAAAGAAGAAGAAGAAGAAAAGGAAGAAGATGGGAAACAAAAGAAATGCATTAAGAAAGAAGATACCTATGGAATTCATTAGAGAAAACGAAGAATTTGCGGGCAGGATTGCTGCAGAGGGACCGAAGTCTATTGTAAATGGAAGTGTTCTTATTCTTAACCTCTTGGAGGACAACGGAAAGGACGACCACATCCCGAATAGCCGGATTCTCAAGCAAATCAATCTATCATGTTCATCAATCATACACATGCATACACCCATCGCGTAAGTTATAACTATTACAATTTCAGCAGACGACAACTTATTCTTTTTCTTCTTCTTTTTTTTTTTTTAAAAAAAAAGAAAGAAAATTGATTCATTTTGAGAAAAAAGGTAGAAACAAGAGTTAAGACGGGAAAAAGAAACAGAGCAGACCTGATTGAGAACGACATTGGTGTCGAGGATGAGGATAGTGGAAGAGGAGGATGTAAAAGGGGCTGCCGTCGTATCACATACTTTGCAAAATGATGCTCCGCAGTATATGTCGTCTCTTAGATACACCTCCCTCACCAGCTGCACTACGGCGCAAATTATTTAAATTTTATTAAAAAAAAAAAAACAAAAACAAAGAAAGAAAGAAAACGTAAGTAGCCCTAGCAATTGGGTTGGTGGTTTTGTGTGTGTGTGTGTGTGTGTGTGTGTTTTGGGGGTTGTTTGTTTCTGTTTTTGTTTTTGGTTAAAGAGAGAGGGAGGAGGGATGGGAAACAAACCTTCTGAACTTTGCCTCCCCTTGTCTTCTTACTGAAGGTTTTACTGTGCAACATCTCTACCCTCTTTTGAATTTCCTGAAAAGGAAAGTGGTGGAGCTGTTCGTTAGTTCGAGTTCAACACCGCTCCCCTCTCATATCTCCTCCGCCGCTCTTTCCTCTTTCCTCTTTCCTCGTCCCCTTCCCTTCCTTCTTCCGTTCTGCCGACTTCATTCGCGAGTAATACAGTGGCCCACACATTACAGGTACGGGTCGTTTTATTGCCCAAGTACATTATTTATCGAATATATATATATATATATATACTGCCCTAACTTTTGCTGGCCCAATTCAGATGGGCGGTTTTTCCTTAATTGGGCCCAATGTACACACGCCAGCCTGCCCCCTCCTCCCGCTTTACAGACCAAATTTGACCTCAACTCTTTTCCAGACCAGTTCGAGTTCTTTGGGTCAACCTCCTCAATTGCCAATTTACTATTTAGGTCCACTATATAAATTGTATTCAATGAAAAGGTCTTCCAATTATTTATTCGTATATACATGCATACATACATACATATATATATATATAGATATACGTGTGTGTGTGTGGAAATACTAATATGTTAAGGAACGTTCTGAAGCTCAAAAAAGAGCATAAACACAAACGAGGGAGAAAAAAAAAAACAAAGAAAAAGGGAAAAAACAAAATCATAAGCTGTTCGCGTTGACGTTGAAGAGGGAGATTTGGATCAGATAGAAGCATGATAAAATTAAATTATAAAAAATAAAAAAATAAAAACGATTTGATTAAAATAAGAAGACAAAAAAAAAAAAAAACTACAGACCGGGGGGTTTTCTGGGTTGGGGCAAGTCAAAGGAGGGGATCCTAAAACCAGAGGTGTGGGAAAAAGCTTGGAATCTTCCATCCATCGATCAATCCTCTCTCTCTCTCTCTCTATATATATATATATATATATATGTATGTATGTATTTTTTTGTCTTTGCCTTTGGTTATGTTGTGTTATGAGCAGTTTGATTGGTAACGGAGGGCCAATCAATCAGAAATCCTCTTCCGCCTTCTCCTCTCAATTTCTTTTGTGTCTATGATGAAAATGAAATCGAAACTCCGTCCTGCATGGTGCTGCCTCTTATTGCTCTTGAATATGATCTGTAGCTTTTGGAGCTCCGAGGGTCACCTTGTCTTGGGCTCCGGATTTACTCCTCCCCAGCCCCAGCCCCAGCCCCACCCTCAACCTCAACTTCGATGGCTTGACGTCAAGCCCTCCCTATCTAATCGACCTGCCGCCCGCTCTCTTCAATCCCTTTCGTTAGTTCTCTCTCTCTCTCTCCCCCCCCCCCTCAACTCTTTCTTTTTCTTTTTCTTTTTTTTTTTTGTCTGTCAGAATTCTCCTTTGATATTTACTTGAAAACTTTGCACTTTGTTGCATTTTTAAGGAATTATTATCTATTTATTTTTCTTTTTTTATTTACTTAATTGCTTGCTTACGTTTAGCTGCCCTGGCTTTTGATGACGTGTGTTTCCTCTTCTTCAATTTGCTTGATATCGAGTGTTACAGACACCTTGAAGACACCACCACAGAGCTAGTGGCTCTCCTGAATGGAACTATCTACCACGAAGATAAACTGTCTGGGAAGGTGCTGTGGTCATTTTCCTCGGGATCCCCGATTTACTCTTCATACCAAGCTCCTTTCAAGCAAGATCTTGACCCAGAAAATCCCTCGGGCTTCACCCTTGGTTCTGGTGGTTTTTTCGTTGATTATGGTGATGACTGGCAGTTGTATGCGCGCGGCAAACACTCTACTGGAATGGTATCTTCTATCTCCCAACCGACAAAGTCCTCCATGTCATTTGCCGGCATGGTTGAGCTTGGATTTCCTCCAAAGATTGTGCCTCTATGACTTCCTGTTGCTTCCGAAGATTTGGCCTTTTTTTTTTTTTTTCGTTGCCATCTCATTAATCACTTGTTTACTATTTCACTGACAGAAACTTAACATGAATATTGAAGACTTTATCAAAATTACCCCACATATATCCGAAGATGGGATGGTTATACTTGGATCTAAGAAAACTACTGTCTTTGTGGTTGAGGCTAAGACTGGAAGGCTAGTCCGCACTTACAGGTCACCTGATTCTACGTCCACATTACTCTCTGGGGAAGAACAGGCTGCTATTTATGATAAAGATAGGAACAATAAGGATTTAATGATGTCTGGCGGCTCTGTCAGTACTGCTCAGGTAATCTACATTACAAGGACTGATTATGCACTGCAAACTTTCACTCCAGGTTCAGACAAGGTTTCCTGGAGTGTGGAGGTGGCTGTAATTGAGGCTGCGTTTCTTTGTCAAGACATCAAGAATCCAACAACACTAGTGAACTCCACTTATGATTTGGAGTCTGAGGTTGGTAGTGATTTTGACGTGCCATGGTCATGTCAATCTAGAAGGATGGCAGTTCGAAGGCAGGCTAAGCCACATTCTTACTCTGGTTTTGGGGCTATATGTGCTGATGAGAAGCTCCCAGTTCCTACTTCAAATCCACTGCTTCCATCACCGTCCAAGAATGATAATCCAGTGGACTATAATTATGGAAAAAGGATGCTTCCAGGATCTACGGCAAATCCTGTGCTTCCTTTGCCACCCAAAGTCGACAAACTGCCAAGCATGGATCCCAGTGGTGATAGTAAAAAGTTGCTTGCTTTGCCTAACAATCCTGTTGCAGTTCATGAACATAATGCAAGTTTGCCTCGTAGGGATGTATTCAGCTTGTTTTATGAGTGGTCAACAGTGATGTCTTTAATTTATTTTGTTGTCATTGGTGTGTTGGGCTATGTTTTTTACCACTTTTCTCAAGAAAAAGTCAATATAAAAGGGCAGTCCAGTAGCACCACTTTAGGAGTCTTGCCTCCGAAAAAGAAGAAAACCCGGAAATCAGGTAAAAGTAATGGTGGCACTGAGGCAAAGGATAGGCATACATCAAAAGAAAATGAAGATGGATGTAGACTTGTTGAGGGAAATGACCAGCCACTTTTGGAACTTAATAAACTCGTTGATGGTGGCACTAAAGGACGTAGGATTGGTAAATTATATGTGTTAGATGTGGAAATTGCTAAAGGAAGCAACGGCACCGTTGTCCTTGAGGGTTTATATGATGGCCGACCAGTTGCTGTGAAACGCCTTGTCCAAGCTCATCATGGTGTGGCTTTCAAAGAAATTCAGAATCTTATTGCATCAGACAGACATACAAATATTGTTCGGTGGTATGGGGTTGAGTATGATAAAGACTTTGTGTACCTCTCTCTGGAGCGCTGTACGTGCAGCTTAGATGACTTGATTCAAATATACTCCAATTCGTCTCTAAACCCAGTCTGCAAGGACCAGGAAACCGTTGCTGCTGTTGGCTATAAACTTCAGTTGGATTCGGTGAAGGCTAATTTGCAGGACCTGAGTTTATGGAAACCAAATGGTCATCCATCACCTCTATTATTATCTCTGATGAGGTGAGTGAAAAAGTGTTACCAATGAAATTGGACTTCATTTTCAGAACCATAACTCCTATCTTCTGATGTTTATCATGTCCTTGTGCTACTTGTTGGCTCAAATACAGTCTCTCTTCTGGCTCAGATAGTTCAATGTTCATAGGCATTAAGCACTATGCAATATTTCAAGCCATAAGCTTTGTCTCTTTCTGTAAAACAGGGATGTGGTATCGGGTCTTGTGCATTTGCATGAATTGGGGATAGTTCATCGTGATTTGAAACCTCAGAATGTGTTGATAGTGAAGGAAAGGTCTTTATGCGCAAAACTGTCTGATATGGGTATTAGCAAGCGCCTTCTTGGAGATACATCCTCATTGGGCCTTCATGCAACTGGTAAGTACATTTTATCTAGTCTATATGTCATTTGTTCAGATAACATCCGTGGTCTCTTTGTGCAGTAAGTGTCTCTATAATGCAGCCCTTGGTTTGAAAGGTTGTGATAATTTCTTTTGAAGTAATGGATTTGGTGATACTAGGGGAAGCATGCCAACTTCCCTCTGCATGTTGGATCCTCAGGTTATGTGAGTAAAGTGCAAATTCTTTTTTTTTTCTGATTTTTATGACCTGATGGAAGGTTGTGGAAGTTCTGGTTGGCAAGCACCAGAACAGCTTCTTCATGGACGACAAACACGGGCAGTTGATTTGTTTAGCTTGGGTTGTGTGCTCTTTTTCTGCTTCACTGGTGGTAGACATCCATTTGGTGATCATCTTGAACGTGACATCAACATTGTGAAAAACCAAATGGACCTCTTTTTGCTAGATTATATTCCAGCAGCCATGGATCTTATTTCTGATTTATTAAACCCAGATCCAGAGTTGAGGTAACACCACCATTTTGTCTTCAGCATCTTGTGCTTGGCAATTTTTGCACATGAAATTTATCAGCAATCTTTAGCCTACAAAATTATGTGAACAAATATTTAGATGTTTTTCCAATAATTTGCCTTTATTATTTTGTCAGACCGAAAGCATCAGAAGTGCTGCACCATCCTATGTTTTGGAGTTCTGAGATGAGATTATCTTTTCTTCGAGATACTAGTGACAGAGTTGAACTGGAAGATAGGGAGTCTAATTCTGATCTCTTGAAAGCACTGGAGAGTGTCGCACCAGTGGCCCTAGGTGGAAAATGGGATGAAAATATGGAACCTGCATTCATCAGCAATATTGGTCGTTATAGGCGATATAAGTATGACAGTGTTCGAGACTTGTTACGGGTTATGCGAAACAAGTTGAATCATTATAGGGAACTTCCCAGAGAAATTCAGGTAGTGTGTTTCTTTGAAATTGCTTAGTGAAGTGGAAGGCTTCAATAATGTAGTGAGGAACTTGTGGTTTTATATTCAGCTGGGGTCGCATCTTTAATAGCATTGATATACATAGCTAACATGAAGCTTTTTGGCTTCGTGAAAACTTCAGGAACTTGTTGGACCTGTTCCAGAAGGTTTTGATGGATATTTTGCGAGCCGCTTCCCAAAGCTGTTGATTGAAGTATACAAAGTCGTGTGCAAATACTGCAGGGAAGAGGATTGCTTTCATAAGTATTTTAAGAGCAACATTTTTTAAGGTTTTAGCATCTTATGATAACCAGAGAAGCTAATGGAGGATATTGAAAGTTGTACACTACTGTAAATGTATCTGTAATATCAGTGCACGACTCTCTTTATGATCTTATTTTATTGGTCTTATAAAGTATACCTTGTTATGGAAAAATTGTTTCTATAATTGAAGATAGAGCTAATACATGATTAATTCCATGAGACTTATTCATAAAACTTGCCATGAGTGAGATACGTAAGCATATAAAATGTCACAGGTCATCACAACGTTGAGCGACGTAAATGATGAATGCACTTGAATGGTATCATTTGGGTCTGGCGGGGGTCAATTACTAGGCTTCAGTACAAGCAGCATCAAGGCTCTTGTTTGAAGAAAATTCAGTATGCCTTCCGGTGGAACTGGAACTGCATGCAGAGTCAAGTTCGCTTCTGTTAGAGGCCTTTTCCAGTTGACATCTCTTGGAGCGTCCTTTCGCTTCCTCTTCCTTTTCATCGGCAAATGCAAAAAATGTCTGAAGACGTCCGGATATGAATGGTCGATCAGAAGATACCTGCGCATCTGAGTAGTAGCGGATATACTGTCGGACCATCGAGATAAAATGTGCAAGCAGAGCAAGCAAGCAAGCTAACCCACAAATCATGTAGAGGCCCCAGAAGCTCTTAAGGCTTAAACGGTCAGCTTCTAACTTCGCCCCTTGTGAGCTACAAGCACCTCTTGCGAGCCACTTGTCGTGGATTCTTTGCAGATCCCCATTCTCCGACAATTTCAGGATGGCAGTCGACATGTCCACTACCAAAGGCGAGTCTCTTGGGAAGGCCTGGTGAATACAGAACCAATAAAAATAGTATACACCATATAAATTCTTCTCTCGTAAGCGGAGCAAAAAATGAAAAGAAACGAGAAAAGGAAGAAAGAACTTTAGGCCTGGTCTTTCTGGGCAGCAAAACAGGGGTTCCAACTAAAAGGTAAAAAATGCGAGTACCATTGACATTTGAGGAAGAAGTTCTTACAAATCCCCAGCCATTCTTGGTGAACTCTTGGCCTACAATACTGAATTCACATCGAGTAGAGAGGAAGAGCTCAATATATGCTCGCTCGTCAACCACAGCAGAGACGCCCTTTTTGGGACCATCCTTCAAGGCAGTGGCAACGTCTTCAGGCAACTTAAGTGCAACAAGCCTGGACTCACGAATGCCAAGTTCCTTCACCAGATAATCTCGAGCAAATGAACCCTGCTGGTACCCAATGCGATCATTGCTTGATCTCAGACTGTCTATGCCCTTAATGGGAGAGGAAAGCTGCTGCACTGTAAGGATGGAGGTCAGGCTTGCAGTGTAGCTTGAGTTGATTATAAGAACCACAAACAGCCACATAACGAGCACAAGACGACCAAGTGCGCTGACAGTATTTTCTCCTGCACAAATTAGTGAAAGAAAAATGTTAAACAGACATTTTTAGTTTGAACCGGTTTTTCTACCAGCGGCTGTTAGAAACAAAGGAAACTCTTTCATTCACGACTTACTCTGGGCAAAGAACCAAGTTGAGAAGCTAAACCTGCAGATAGGAAAGTAGAATTATATGTCACAGACCAAGGGATGAAACGGCAGGGATTATTTTGACAGAAATCCTAAGGATCATAATGAACCATTGCAAAGAATCACAAATAAATTTGAGCTAGGAGTACAAACGATACAGTAAGAAGGAGCGGGAGGAGGAGGAGGAGGAGGAGAAAAAGATACTGATGGTACTGGACCATTTAAAAGCAATATTGGTAAAACTTTTGGAACACTTAGGTTATCTACCATAGAATGGTAATGAGTTGCCTTCTTGGTGGCCCTCTAAAATCATCATTCAACCTATGCTCCAACAACCAAACAACTGCTCCAACAATGAGAAAAAAGACAGCCATTACAGTCCACATCAGTCCAGTAAATGGTTGTAAAAATGCCCAAGCATTTGAATCAGTCCTCCTAACCGGAGCCACAACCACCAGTCCAGATGCAGCATAAGGCTGTGTGAAGTCCACCATCCTTGTTCTGTTAGTGATTATTGCAATGTCACCAACTGCTGCATCAAAGACCTATGCAAAAGATGAATGGTTAATTAAGCCACGCTTAAAGGAAACAATTATAATCTCCAAAATGTGCAAGTTTCTGTATTGTAATACTCACACCCGCTTTGATCAAATGGACAAGCTCGGTGCCGCTTGGGTTATTAACACCATCTCCAAATGGGATTAGCTTGTATGGGACAGCATACGGCAACAAGTTTATAGCAGCAGTAAAAACATCAATGCAGTACCCAGTGAACATTTCAGTTCCTGGAACCTGGGAGACGACTTCATGAT
The DNA here is from genome assembly GCA_021533255.1 of Ceriops tagal. Taxonomy (NCBI): domain Eukaryota; kingdom Viridiplantae; phylum Streptophyta; class Magnoliopsida; order Malpighiales; family Rhizophoraceae; genus Ceriops; species Ceriops tagal. Next base: position 13,688,448 of record CM038598.1, on the reverse strand, counting down.
AACTGACCCGATTTGGGACCCCAATTCTCAAATGCTTTCCATTGGTTGGAAATACCCATCCACGAGGCTTTTGGGCTGTTTCTCCGGGCCAGATGACGCTGTAAAGTTCTTGACTTGAACTGGAACGATTAGGAGGCATTGAATATAGTGTTTCAGGGGGCATGACAGATAAACCAGAATAATTAGACCAATAACCAATCCTTCTATTCCCAGCTGAACCAATCACATTGATTATTTCATATGCAGGATGAATGAGGTTGCCATCAGAATCAAACTTCACTTGGCCGGTTACACCAGTCATATTAACTTGTAAAATATTTTGCAGCAACTGATTACCCCCGTTGAAGATGGTCATGGCATCGAGATGCAAATCCATCCCATGTAGATCGGCCAGCCTTGAATCGTTTGAGAATGAAATATTACCACCTTGAACAAAGAATGCATCAAGTGCACGTGCAAGTAGCCACACAGTGTCATAGGCATATAGACCATAAGCATTGAGACCAATAGAGCCATAACCCGTGACTCCACCAGTCAAGTTGCTCCACCTGGAAACAAATTTCCTCTTAAGTTCCGAATCCGGTGTGTACATTCGCAATGTTAGAACTCCTTGAATGTCATCAAGTGTGTCTGGAGCGAGATGAGAATTTGTGTCTAAGATGGTAGAGAGCCAATTGGTAGCTATCCACACGTATCCAACTCCCATCATTCCCAGATATCTAGCCACATTGAACACCACTAAACCCGAACTGAAAGAAGCATGAAGAACAAGAATCCGAGGCTCCGCTAAAGCCACCTTGACTAGCGTATCCGTGATCTCTGCCCGAGTAGCTCTAGGGCTCAAAGGCTCCTTGTATGAGATTTTACATCTTTTCTCGGCAAGCTTATCCCCCAATGCAGCTATCCCATTTCTCCCATGATCGTCGTCCGAGTAGATTGTAATCACCTCTCTCCATCCATAATGGTCAACAATTTGAGCTATGGCAGTCATCTGAAACAGGTCATTCTGGGCCGTCATAACAGAAAACGGGAACTGAAGAGAAGCAAGAGTAGGGTCCGTAGCAGAAAACGACAATAGAGGGACTTGGAGCTCATGTGCAACGAAAGAAATCACATGAGCTGTCACGGGTGACTGTGGCCCAATTATGGCTATTGTATCTCGTTCCATAAAATTGAGAGCTGCAATATAATCAGTAATGAAATTAAGGACATAGAGATCTTAATTTGTCCGTGAAATCTAAGTACTTTGTATAAGGGATAAAAAGTGATATTTTTTTTTATTAAAGAAAAAGAGAAGTTTGGAAGCTTTAAACGGGCATAGAAGAGGGAGAATATGAACCTTCAATAATGCCCATAAACCCGCTATAGTTGCTGTCCTTCATTTTTAGGTTCAACTTGGTTCTGCCAAGAACAAATGGATCAGAATTTATGTCATTGACAGCAGCTTCTATTGCAACTTTTGCTGCTTTGCCAATGCTAGAGTTGAACGTCAAAATAGCTCCAATGTTCACAGATTCAGGTCTTGCAGCAACTCTTGTATTGATGCCCTTTGGCCCAACACCATTGCAGGAAACCACCAACACCAGAACCCACAATACGTTCATGTTGGCTTTGTCCAGTCGCCACCCCCTCTTGCTTAGCTCGTGCTGTGCTTCACAAAGACTAAGAGATTGTTATACAAAATAAATCGTCAACCACTCACTTAAATATGCATGACTTACTTCAGATACCACGTTAACCCCTTATTTTAGCTACAAATTGTTTCAAATCATACAGATTAAATCCAGAGAGTTCATACATAAAAGAGAGGGCACCTCCCACATTTGTGGGATGCAACGAAAGAACGATGTAGCCACTCTTTTTTATGTTTTAGCAAAGAGGTTGTTTCTAGGAATTCATACGTCGAAAAAATTAATATCTTGGACAGAGTACGGTGAATTCAGGAGTTGCTGAAGATTGTATCATCAAGGTATACATTAAAACGTTTATCTAGGAGCAAAGTGCCCCGAGTGAAGTATAAAAAGTGTGACAAAAGTGAGAGATAAAAGTGATCACTGTTAAAGATTAGGCTGGAAATCCAGGCAAAATTAGGTTAGCCCAAAAGCAGGCAATCAATCTGTGCTCAACTATACAGACCGAACCCAAAGCAGCAAGTGCCTACCAACAAACAACTAGCAACTGGGTGTGTAAAAGCAGCTGTCTTTTGAGGGCAGAACTCAAAAAGTTTATCAACGAAAGCGAAAGAGTTAGCAGCAAGGAGACGGGTCCACCTCTGGCATCTAAAGACGGGCTGATGAAGGTAGAAAGGACAAAGAAATCTCGAGAAGCTTTGATATGCGGACACACACAGATACGATGAAAGACATAACCAATTTACAGGTGGTCAGTGGTAGAGCTGGCTAGCTAGCTCAGCTAAGTAGCAAGCATTAATGACAGCCATGAACAATTCTGCGTTATGGCCGGGCAGGGCCGGGTTGCATCTCTCTCTGCTTGGGAATGGAGGGAAAAAGAGTTTTTTTTTTTTTTTCTCTCCAATGTTGAAGACAGCGTTACAAACAAGAATTGTTTTATGAGGTTAATAAATGCCACAGCCAACCCCAGAATATTCCACCACAAATACAAATAATCCGAGTCTGAGTCTTGCCTTCCCCCTGAGGCCCCAGATTGGAAAATTGCCCCACATATTATCGCGAATGGCTCAGATTATTTTGTTGTGGGAGATATTCTGCAATTGTATATATTGGCGTTTGCTTGGTCCGTACATGGCATGGCGACGGCAAGGAAATTGAAATTTTTGTGAGTTTTTGGGGGGTGGGGGAGGGCCAGTGAAAGATCAAAAAGAAAGAGGATAGTGGGTGGTGGTGGTAGCATTAGTGGTGCACTCTGTGTGTGGATTCTTTCACTTGGAGCTTAGTTCACTTCCTCCATAATCAGCATGCGGAAAAAGGGACACGGAGAGTTGGGAGTTTCATTTTCAACGGGTGTTGCATAAAGAGAGTAGGTAACGTGATCCCAAATTGGAGACTTTTTTATTTTGAACCCCAAAATGTGCAGTGAATTTGTACTCAAGGTCCAAACCAGCCACTAGTAGCACGGGATGCATTGCTGTAGGTAGGGGAAGACACAAATGGGACGGATTATCACGACCATGAAAGCACAATTTTCTGATTATGAAATTATATATGAATCAGCAAAGGGATATCCCACGTTCCCCTCCCTGGTTTCTGCTGTTCGCGTTTGTTTGCACCTTCACATTCCAGTCCAAGACCGCCACCCCCAACTAGAGAAGAGAAGTGCTTCTTTTCGATGGTAAAACAAATCATTTTACCTGCTCCTGCTGCTGCTCTAGAGCAGTTAGAGGTCATTTTTTTGGATCAAATCCTGTCTCAGGAACCATCCTCTAATCACTCATTACGTACTTTGCTTGGACAAAAATCAGAAGCAATTAAAATGTCCGAACCAAATCTCTTTTTTAGGTAAGCGTACATAGATTTAAAGAACTGAGCTAAGGTACCGCAGATTACAAACCAAAAGGAAATGACTTTTTTATCTTTTTTTCCTTTTTTTTTTTGGGGAATGCTTGGTCAGCAGGCATTTCAATGTCTCCTGTGTCCGCTTACTTCTTAAGTCAAAATAATAATTATGATTATAATTTATCAATGGATCCATGGAGTCCGTGTCCAGAACGTGACCCACGAATCCTTTACCTGACCTAAGAGGGGATGAGGGGAAGAGTGGAGGAGCGTTAAAAACCAAATTGCACAGGCATTACCGCGAAAGTATTTGTTTGGTTCTGTTCCGAATGTGGCCGATGTGTTTAAACGGGCACTGTATTCGGCCGCCCGGCCTCTGAAACAAATAGATGCGAGAAATGAATTTTTTGCCATCCCATCCCTCTCCTACCCTTTTGGCAACTGAAGTCCTCTGCAGTTGTTTCCTAGGTTGATTGGCATGCGTTGCTTTGATTGAAAAATTAATCTGCATATTTTGACAGTGGTCTGAATGCTACTTAACTTTGCAGCAGGTTTTTTTTTCCCCTTTTGGTTTTATTGTCATTGAAAATTACAATCATGGAAAGTCAGGTTCCACCATATAGACCTCATAACCAGAAGGAATATGTTCTCTACTCTACTGTGACAATTGCGAGCCAATAATTAATTATAATGAGAAAAATGACTAGGGCAAGAACTTTAATGCTGGTAATTTTGGGGTCTAGAATAAAAAACAAAATGTTTTGCTATTTGATTAAAGTTGAAACTGTCTTATTACCCTTTGATCATGGTTAATGCTATCACCTTTGTGCAGGTTTTGTTCGTGAACAAGATGGATGACACCGAATGCTCTGTCCCTGTCATAAGACAGAGGAGCATCTTGGGAGGAGGGGTCTGCCAAATCAATGGTAGCATAAAAAAGGCCATTTTGCGGATGCCCGGATACAAATCACAATTACAGCATATAAACAAATTAAGGGAGAATCTTTGCCGATAAGCAGAAATGGTCTTGTTTCAGCATTTCAATCCGTTGAATAAGAACAAAATTTGACGTTCTTGGCGTAAAACAAGAGAGAGAGAGAGAGAGCATAACATTGTATTTAATGGATAATCGAGAAAAAAAAAAAAAACAGTTGGCCGAGGAGGAGGCGAGAGGCGGAAAGTCAGAAACCAAAGCTTGTCTAAATTACCAACGGAACGGACGGTAATCACAAGTTAAATGCCAGACGTGGCGTGGACAACCACGCACTCTCTCTCTCCCGCTTCTCCTATTATCTACTATTATTAATGCAGTAAAAAGGGGACACAAGGCCAACACGTGTCAGTACCCCATCTCCCCCCCCAACCCAACCCCAAGCACCCCACCAAAGACGATCGGAAAATCTGGAATCCCCGCTCACCCAACCACATAATGTGAAGCTTCGGCTTTTCCTTCTCTTTCCTCTCAACGGTCCTCCCTTTCCTACTACCATGCTATGGTCTCAACAACTGTAATGACATTTTCTTTTCCTTCTCCCTCTGGTGGACTTTTGCAAATTATTCTTTGGTCTCTAAATCCTTGTTCTGTTTCGATGCTTCGTGATCTGGGTTGTTTCAAATCTCGAACTGTGCAATGCAAAGAAAACTTCGTGCTACTTTCTTGAAGAATTGAAGAAATCTGCTCCGTGCTAGACAGCGAAAAAGGGGGAAAACAGGTTTTTCTGTGATTTGTGTCCCTCTCATTCTGGGTTGGAATTCGCCACATTATTGGATCCAATGCTATGGTCTCAACATTTAAGTGCAATCAGCTTTTGCTGTATGGGCCTTTTTGATGTGTCCAAGAATGGGGTAATGCTAGGGTCCGGCTAAGTGCAATTGTTCTTCGCACTCTTCTTGGCTCCTCTGGTGATTGTGAATGGTTATAGATTTGGAGAATGGCTTCAGGAACAGACATTTCGCCTCAGATACCAAGGCTTTATGGCGGATGTAGTACCAGTAGTACTAGTAAGGGCAGCTTGTCTGTCATGGGGGACGAGAATGAGGATCATTCAGAGAATTTGAACCAATTGAGTCTTGGCAAACCCCCTAGAAACCTCTCAACTATGCGGCATTGCAGCAGCTCTCTTTTCTTAATAGAACCCGTGAGTTCATTTCTGTACTCTCTCTCTCACCCATTTATACAGTCCCCTTGTTCCTGTTGATTTGATTTATTCGTTAGTTGAATTCTTTTCCCCATTTCATGAAATTTTGTGCACCATTTGTATTTTTTTTTTGGGTGGGCGGGCGGCGCAAGGGGGGAGGGGGTGCGGTTACCTGATCAGATCGATTAGATTAGCGGAACTAATAAAACAAAAATCATTTCTATGAAAAGAAATTTTTTTTTTTGGAATGAGATGGTGTGTGTGTGTGAGAAAGAGAGAGAGAGAGAGAGAGTGAATGCGTATGTAAAACGGAACCGCAATGGAGGAGAGTCAATGTTATTTTTTTTTTTTTATGTCATTTTCCCAATGTCCTTGAATAACTTTCAGAGACAGTCCTCCGTGTCATGGCTGCATTCTCAATCCTTAAAATACTAAGCAAATCGAACTATTTATTAGCCCTTCTAGGGAAACCATTCTGTTCAGCAGCAGCCTGAACCCATCACCAAACTCAAAAGATACTCGTTCGGAGTTTCTGGAAAAGTCGTTTCGGAGGTTATATTCTTAAGATCGATAATATGGTGTCTTCATTTTCCCATAAACCTTGTAAGTGAAACATGTGTGAAGTGAAAAAGAAAATAAAGGAATAAGAATAATTGAATAATAATATATCTCCTCAAAGCAAATCTTATCTTCATCGAGATTCAGAGCCTCCCTTCCTCAAAATGACAATTTGTAGCGTTAGTTGAATTTAAAGCATCCACAATGAAACCACATACTCTTTAGCCAAAGCACGTGCATTCTACAATTTCCTTCAAAGAAAAATTGTTTTCACAATCATTTCTTGACATTCCGAAATATGTCCATGCGTGGAGCAATTGCAAGTCCACAGCAAATTTAATGCTGCAGCCGATAGTTAGACCAAATAAACAGAGTAGCTGCATGCGATTCCTGCTGCAAGCTAGTGTTTTTGCAAAATTTTCCATGTATACACGTGCTCTTTGTATGTATCCTCTTACATGTGAGTGCATTTCTTTTCTGAAGTTAAATTTATGCTAATTCATGCGCAAATTGTACAAGATCTTCAATCAGTGATTGCAAATTTTTTATGTGGTCCATAAAATGAATGATGCTCTGTCAACTTGTTATCCTTCTATTATTTTCTGTTTAGGAATCAAACACTGGTATTATTGGCACGACATCACCATCGAATGATGGATTTATACCTGTATTTCGTTCGGGAAGCTGCTCTGAGAAAGGACCAAAGCAGTTCATGGAGGATGAGCATACATGCATGGATAATCTACATGATCATCTTCCTACAGATGCATCCTTCCCTTCCCCTGGAGCATTTTATGGGGTCTGTAAGTTGCCACTAGCTTCTGCAGTTAGAATCAATTTCTTTCCATGACCGTTCACAGTGCAAGTTTGTGGCACGAATGGTTTAAATGTCTTCCTCGACCAAAAATTGTGTAATCAAATTGGAAAATTGCACGTTGCTCATTAGGATTTCATGGTTGCATATGGATGCCATGCTTGACTCAAAGCAGTTTACTCTGAAATGAGAAGGAACCGTGCAACTAAAATATCGATGTAGAAATCCTTGGTAGTTGTGCAATGCATAGAATTCGAATCATTGAGGTCTTGCCCTGAATAATTGGTTGTTTCCATAGGTCTTTGATGGACATGGTGGCGTTGATGCAGCATCGTTTACGAGAAAGAACTTACTCAACTTTATTGTTGAAGACTCTCAATTCCCATCTGCCGCAAAGAAGGCAATTAAGAGTGCCTTTGTGAAGGCCGATCATGCAATGGCTGATGCTAAATCAATTGACAGTTACTCTGGTACCACTGCTTTGACTGCCCTGATTTTGGGAAGGTGAGAAATTATACTGCCTTTATTGCTTTAAATGCCTTGAGGGGGGCTGATCATCCTCGTTGAACTTGCCCTAAGAATAGTGCTCTACTTGTTCGTCGATGCTCACCAATGTCTGTGAGTGAGTGATGTACAAATACATTTGTGTCACAATTGTTTGTTTGATGCTGCACCATTATAGGACTATGGTCATTGCTAATGCCGGTGATTCTAGAGCTGTCTTAGGAAAGCGGGGAAGAGCGATCGAGCTGTCAAAAGACCACAAGCCAAATTGCACTTCGGAAAGACTAAGAATTGAGAGACTGGGGGGTGTCATATACGATGGCTACCTTAACGGGCAATTGTCGGTGGCTCGTGCTCTTGGAGACTGGCACGTAAAGGGTACAAAAGGTTCGAAGAGCCCATTGAGTGCGGAGCCGGAGTTGGAGGAGGTAGAGCTGACAGAAGAAGATGAGTTCTTGATAATGGGCTGTGATGGGCTGTGGGATGTGATGAGCAGCCAATGTGCTGTGACTATGGTGAGGAAGGAGCTGATGATGCATAACGATCCCGGGAGTTGTTCAAGAGAGCTTGTGAAGGAGGCACTTCAACGCAACACCTGTGACAATCTGACGGTGGTGGTGGTATGCTTCTCTTCGGATCCGCCCCCTAAGATTGTGATTCCGAAATCGCATAGGAGGAGGAGCATATCAGCCGAAGGACTGGACCTTCTCAAAGGTGTCTTGGGCAATAATACGTGAAAACGAGCTAAGAGTAGGGTTTTGCCATATCATCAAGCTAATTAAAAATAAAAAATAAAAAAAAAATTGCTTGGGGGAGATGGGATTACGGCGAGTGCCAAGTTTAATATGCCAATCCCACCTCCCCTCCCAATCTCAATGCTGGGCTATTTTTGTCTTTTTATTGTTTAAATCTCTTGATTCAACAAGCATCCTCTGCGCATGTACTGAAGTCTAAAAAGTTTGGTTAGTGTCTTCCCATTCCTTTGCTAGTTGGGGTGCAATGGCGACTTCGAGCTCTGTAGTAGTAGTAGTAGTAGTAGTAGTCCCTGCAAGGTTTATGCACTGCTTTCATCCCCATTACTTATTTATTTATTTATGTATTTTGCGCGCAACTCGTAATTACTAATTTATTGGTTTAGATGGGTGTCTTTGGACTCTCTCGCGGGCTTGTAGAGAGGGCAAAGAGTGATTAAATTTGGGCCCAGCCACACCGCACAACACAGCATCTATGTCTGTCTTAACCTAATAATATTTTATTACCTTTTGCGAGAGGCGCCTTTGATCTTCCTTTCCTCCTTTTTTTCAATTTTATTATTTCGTAATTTCCCCTCAATCCAAATCCAACAAGAAAAGAAGGAAAGGAAAGGAAAGGAAAGCAAACGAAAGAAGGAAAATGGCAACTTTGAAGGAGATCTTAACCCGTCGACCCGTGTCCGCGACTATCCGTCTAACGGTCCCAGCTGGTAGTGCCCGCCCGGCGCCTCCGGTAGGCCCTGCGCTTGGGCAGTACCGTCTAAACCTGATGGCCTTCTGCAAGGATTTCAACGCGCGGACCCAGAAGTACAAACCCGACATCCCGATGGCCGTCACCATTACGGCTTTCAAAGACAACACCTTCGAATTCAAGGTGAAGTCTCCGTCCGTTGCATGGTACTTGAAGAAAGCGGCTGGGATAGAGTCCGGTAGCGGCCGCCCGGGACACGTGGCGGCATCGAGCGTGACCCTGAAGCACATATACGAGATAGCGAAGGTGAAGCAATCAGATCCCTACTGTCAATACATGTCGCTGGAGTCCATCTGTAAGTCTATTATTGGGACCGCCAATTCCATGGGGATTAAGGTCGTCAAGGATTTGGATTAGGGGTAGCTCTTGTTTTTTTTTTAAATTATTATCATTATTAAAGAAGAAGTTTCCTTTCTTCCTTTCTTAAATCCAAATTCTCGATTCAGACGCGGCTAGTTGAATTTTTGCAATGTTTGAATAATGTTCTTTACAGTTGTGAACTGAGGACTTGTTAGTCAATGTCTGAGTTTCGTGTGGGTCTTCTTAGGTAAGTTAGTTCAGCAACGAGAAAAAATGAGGAGCAGGCTTCTGTGTGGATGGATGGATGTTCTCTTTTTTTTTTTTTTTTGTTTTTTTTTTTGTGTTTGTTTTCACGCCTGGCTGAGAGTTGGATGGATGATGTCCTTTTGGGTTGTTTCTGAAGTCCATATGATATGATATGATATTCACTTGGCAGTGGCAAACTGGCGCCCACCCACCTCCAAATTCTTTGTAATTTCGAGCTGATTTACGTTTGTTAGCACCAAGTCAGGCGATCGCCCCCCGTATTCATTCATTTTATACGTGTGTGCGCGTGCTGCTAGTGCCATTTCTCCTTCGGTTGATTTCAGTCTCTGGGCGGGGTATTGCTTCTTGCTGTTGTTGTTTAGCAACTCACGGTTAGGGAACTTCTCGTCGCCGCCAATATATTGAATAGTCAGCAATAGCCGTTGCTGCCATATACCGCAGTTTTCTGCTAAACGACAGGCCATAAACAACTTCCATTCAACGTCGTTCTGGCACCCAAAAAAATTTTTAAAAAAAAAATCATGCATTTGCAATAGCATCCTATCCGGACCCCTATTAGTGATCAACTTCAGCCTGGCTGCAGTTGGTTTGCCCAGCAGATTGGGTGTCTCAAAGTTTGGCCTTATTGGCTACTGAAAAATGAACACAAGAAGGAAAGAGTAAAATATTATTCCATTCCATGTGTCAAAAGCTGCCCTCCATCTCTTCGGGAAACCCAACCAAACATGTAACCGACAAAAAAAAAAAAAAACTTCAAATATTGGATGTTCTAAAGATAAAATAAATAATCATGAACTCCAAAGAAAGATCAACATATTCATACCATATGCTACAGTGGAAATAAGAAAAACAAACATTGCGAAGCTAGCTTCCTATTATTCTCAAACAAACGCACCCCCATGATTGCTGAAACCCTGGTGATGAAGAATCCCAACCTCTGAACCCGTGGCCACCATGCCGTTCCCAACTCCGGATTGGAAACTAGCTGAACCATGAAAAAGTGGAGCATTGGCTGCAACCTCATCGTCTAGGCTAGCTGGTGAATTATGATCGCTGGAGACAATCAACTGATTAATTCTACGGGCCACGCTCTGCCTCACCTGTTGCAGGGCCTTCTTGTAATCTTGAAGTTCCTCCAACCCCATATTATCAAAGGGATCATCCCACCAGAACCTCCTGTTATTTGCATTGGATACCTCAACCACGGCGGCGGAGGCACGCTTCTTCTCTTCGCCCCATCTTTTAATCAAGTCCTCGCACTCATTTTTCAGTTTTTGGATACGTTGGTTGCTAGCTGCAGGTGCTGCTGCTGCTGTCTGTGTCAGTGTATTTGATGGCGGCAGCTTATTATCGGCAGCGTGACTATGAGCATGAGTATGACCATAGGAGTTATCCTTCATATAGCGATCGAGGACAGCGTCAACATCGGGATGACCAAAGGCGAAGACCTTTTTGCCGGGAGAGATGGCAATCAAGGCGACCTCAGCACCGCAAAGGAGGCTGAGTTCGCTGGCTTTCTTGACGAGACCATTACGGCGCTTCGAGAAAGTGACTTGGAGATTGCTTTTCCTCTCTATTTTCCTGATCTCGATCTTTTTGCGTCCCTGAGTTTTCTTGTTTTGCTTACTTTCTGTGATCACCATGGCTAATATATTTTTTTTTTTAAAAAAGAAAGGAGTAAAAAGAAAAAGGAGGAAAAAAAGAGTCGCAAGATGTAAAGAAGAGATAATGATAGAGAGAGAGAGAGAGAGAGAGAGAGAGAGAGAATTTGCCTGGAGTAGAGATGGTTTATTTTGTTTTCTTGGAGGAGGGTACTTTGGCTGCAGTATTTGCTGTAATATTTATAGAATAGAAGGAAACATATGACACTGAAAATGCTCTCGATGGCGCTAAGATTTGTTTCCTCTTTTGGAAATTTCGCTTTTTTTTTTATTTTTTTTGCCCCCCTAACGGCACGGGTTTTTTTTTTCTTCTTTCTTTCTTTCTTTAAAAAATCGAATAAAATAAAATAAAAAATATATATATATATATTGGAAAGGACTATATGTATTAAAAAAAAAAAATCTTCCTATTAGAAGGAACTAGCAGGCGAAGGAAGAGAGATTTAGATTTTGGTTGAAAATAGACTGCAGAGGAGAATGTGTTGGTTAAGAGGATGATTCGTCTGATTGGCGTGCTAATTGAGAGCTGAGATGGGTCATGACTTCAAAAAATCGCGGTGACTCTTCTGTCTATGTCCTACAAATCAGGGTAAAAAGTGAATCTGCAACCTTTTGGTTGAGTTGGCATTCATATCTCGGCAGGATCAGCGTTATGATCTTTCATTTCATAATACAATACTGGATTTCAATTTTTTGTTTTTTGTTTTTTTTTCCCCCCGCCCCCCGACCAAACCAATAATATTGCCCATAAATTAGACAGTAATTAAGCAAGCCGAGCTCCTTTTTTTTTTTTTTTTTGTCTTTTTATTTACTACGTGTTGCAACCATAGCTTGGGTCTCCAAATTGAATACATTTGACCAACAAAACTAGCCGGGGGGCATGACTCTCTGCCATCCAACATGCTCCTCTCGAGGGATTTCGATCTTCTCTTCTTGCTACCCTACAAAGCTTTACTTGCTGCGCCATGGGGTCAAAGGAGAGCTTCAAGTCCGTTCTAATGAGATGCCTGCCGGTCAGGATTTTATTGCATTGTCCATTGCGAAAGGGTCTGGGGGTGGCGAACCTGTTAGTAATTTGCATTTTTTCGACTTAAGATTTTAAAATAATAATAATAATAATAATGATTAGATAGACAGACAGACAGACAGACAGGCAGACAGGGAAGCCAATAAGAATTACCAAAACTACTTCTTGTTGAAACATATAAATAACTTCATTGGAAACACAGGCGCCTTGGCTCCTGTTCGTAACCCCATGATTTGCATCGGCGGCGAGGATCGGGCAGAGTCAATAATCAAAACGAGGGAAACACGTTCTATATATATATATATATATATATATATATTGGATCAGCATCGTCGCGCTGTGTTAGAACATCTATAAAAGGGCCAATGCATGTGAAACAAAGATGTTTGCTTTCGAATAAAAGGAGTTTGAGAGACCAAGAATGCGAAGGCAGAGGAAGGATATCTATCTTTCTATCTATCTATCTATCTAACTAAAGCATTGTGGCATTGGCAGGCAGCCTAGCAGACGCGTCTCTCGGCTATTCCCATTGAAAACTAAATGCTACCAGTTTCAGATCATAATGGGCATGCCGACGTATTCAATTTTTTTCTTCTTGGATTTATATTTTTAACACCGACACAGTTATTGTGTATGTAAATGTAGATCAAAAATTATTTATTAATATTTTTATTTAATTAATTATCTCAAACACTCAAAGCAAACTTTTTTCATTCCATTTATAAAGACTGTGCTGAGCACATCTTAAATTCTATTTATTTGAGAGCACATCGCTCTTTAGAAGATTCAAAAATCACGCCAATTAAAAAACTAACAAACAAAAAAACTAACTAAATTATCACCTGCGTAACTTTCACCATGTCCATTCACCTATCAATTCCCCCTTCAACTTGCTGATGCAGTCCCGTCATGTTTTTTCGTTTTTTTATAATTCTTTAATTAAACAAGAAAATCTCGAAGGGGCCTGGATGACCAAGATAATCAGACATCCAGTTTACAAAATTGACACTTTTTTTTTTCCTTTTCTTTTGAAAGAAAAGAAACCACAAACAAAATTATTCACTTCTTCTCCCCTCTTAATTGGTTTAGTTTTAATAATTCAAATTCATCTGATCACACATCCAAATCAATCCACGACTTTTCGCTCTCATCTTCCTGACTTCATTTTCATATAGGATTGTTCAATGCTAACCTATCTATCCTCTCCCCGGCTGTCCATCTCCTCTCCCCCCCCCCCCGAAAAAAAAATAAACAAGCAAATACCAATACATCTATATATATATATATATATATATATATATATATATATATTAAAAGCTCTCTCTTTATGTCTCTTGAACCCGGAATAGCAGCAGAGCAGAAAAACACATGCCAAGCATCTGTGGAGTCTTAACTCTGTTAAAAGAGACGCGGGGTCTGACAAGGAAGCAAGCTCATCATCGCATGTGCTAAACGTGCGGGCTTTCCCAAGGGAGGACACCACTCTCATAGTCAAGCAAGGCCCACCCTCCTCGGAATTCAAGACCTTTGCCAACGTATTCGTAGCCATGGTTGGAGCAGGCGTTCTCGGCCTCCCTTGCACCTTCAAGAAAACTGGATGGCTATTGGGCTCTCTCTCTCTCTCTCTCTCTCTCTCTCTCTCTCTCTTCTGGGCTGCTCTCCTCAGCTACCCACTGCATGATGCTTCTCGTCCACACCCGCTGCAAGCTCCACTCCCTCCATGGCTTCTCCAAGATTGCATCTTCTGGCGATCTTGGCTTTGCCGTCTGCGGTAGCGTCGGCCGTTTTGCTGTGGACGCCATGATTGCCCTCGGGCTTTTATAAGTCCCGAGTCCTTGTTTACGTGGGGTTGTTTCCCTTTCCCGTTGCTCCGCCGAGTAGCTTTGCTGATGTTGTTGATCTTGGAGCCATGGTTGTGGTGATGGTCGAGGATGTCACGGTATTTCTGAAAAATCGACCCGTTTTGGAGGGTTTTTTTTTTTTCAGGTGGCTTGTCTGTTTTCTTTTATGGTCTAGGGGTGGCTTTCCACGCCTTTGAAGGGATTGGCATGGTATTGCCTCTAGAATCTGAGGCCGAGGACAGGGACAAGTTTGGGAAAGTGTTGGGTTTGTGCATGGCGTTCATTTCTTTGTTGTATGGAGGAGTTGAGATTTTGGGTTTACTTTGCATTTGGTGAAGAAACCAAAGATACAATCACTACCAACTTAGGGCCATTGAGCACACTGGTGCAGATTGGTTTGTGCGTCAACCTTTTCCTTTCCTTCCCGTTGACGATGAGTGCGGTGCATGAGGTTTGTGGATGAGATGGGCAGTGGTGTTGGGGGTTAAATTTGGTGGTGCTGTGGGTGCCTGATTTTGCAGATTTCTTGTGTCTGGTAGGGAGCAGCGTGTGCTGTATTCTGGTGTTTGTGTTGCCGGTTCTGTTTCATTTGATGGTGTTCAGAGGAGCTGGGATGGAGTGGCTTGCTTTTGGATGCAAATAGCGTAGTTTTTGGGTTCATTGTTGGAGTCCTTGGAACATAGTCTTCTTCGGTGGCGATACTCGCGTCCAAAACCTCTTGAGGAAGAGCCCATGATTTCTGGTTGGAAGCAAAGTTCAAATATCCCAAGGATCTCATTGAGAATAAGTTGGTATAAAATCTACAAGACGGAAGAACATGTTCACGGGCTCTTTCGTTTTATCGTTTTCCCCCCCCCCCACCCACCAAAAAAATACCTAAAATTGCCGACGCTGGCAAGCTTATCAGCCTTTCTGCGGGTCAATGAGCTGCTGCTTATGATTTGTAGGACTGTTGCCCGTTGTAGGCTGCCAATAACTTGTAAAAATTACCCCATTTGCATTGCTCGATGGTGTTAAAACCTTCCATACAAGTATTGCAGAGCGTCATTAAGCCCAAATACACGACCTTCCTAATACATAACAACAGCTCATGGCCAAACAGGATCGAAATACAGGATCTTCATGGAGGTTTCTAGCTAAGACTAGTTCAGATGCCAACGGTCCTCAGCAATTCTTTGGCAATTGTAGGAACAACAATTCGCTGGCGGTCCCATTGATTGTTTCATTCCTGCTCATTGATCAAACAGATGATGCACCCTCTAATCAAATCCCACGTGCTACTCCATCGCTGCCTGCCAGGCAAGCAGCATAACCATACAGAATGCTTCCATAATCCAATAGTACATCAAAAAATTACATGTATAAATGTGCCCCCATAAAAAAAAAATTACAATCACGAAAACCAAAATATGAGTAATTCAATTTTAGACAAAGCATAAGCGAAAATCAGATTTGCAAAATCCAATAGAGGCTACACAACAGGGCAAGCCACTCATGGTTATCACACTATTTACCAATGAAACATGCTGGCGGCCACACATATAGGAAAGAATCTCACAAAGGACCCAAAAAGACTACAATCCAGTAGAAAGCACACCGTGTATTATGACATTCATTACCCAAACTGAGAAGCTCTCCAGCCATCAGAACCTTTTCCTTGGAGTTTCACTCTCCAGTGACGTCCTAAATGGTCCATTTGAGCCAAATGGATCGGTGTCATCAAAAGATGAGAATCCATGACTATTACCAAGGTCTCCGGGCCCATGGGCAGAATCAAATCCTGCTAGGGAATTGCCATGGGATTGGAGAATCACATTGCCATGGGCACTGACTGAATCAAGCCTTGAGAATCCATGACTATGCTCAGAATCTTTAGATTCTCTGAATGAATCAAATCTTGCTGGGAACCCTTGACCATGATCAGAGTCTCTAAATAAATCAAATCTCGAGAATCCATGGCTCTGGTCAGAATCCCTGAACAAATCAAACCTTGAAAAACCATGGCTTTGTTCTGTGTCCCTGGATTCTCTGAACGAATCAAACCTTGATGGGAATCCATAATTTTGATCTGAGTCTACAGTGCTGTGGATAGAATCAAACCTTGCAAGAGAAGGGTGTGAAGATTGAAATGACCCACCATCATGCATGCCAAATGAGTCAAACCTAGATAAACTGTCAAAGGAGTGGTCCTCTGACCCTTCACTAAATCTTTGCAAGGAGTTTCCAAAATTGTAGGATGGAGTGCTGGGAACAGAATCTGCAAACATAAATGTGCTCTTCCCCTGATGATAGGCAGGGGTACTTGGAACTGAGTCGAACAAGGCTGAGCCCTTCCGCTGGTCATCAGCAGGGGTGCTTGGAACAGAGTCAAACATAAATGAGCTCTTTCCCAGGTCATAGGCAGGGGTGCCTGGAACAGAATCTGCAAAGAGGAATGGGCTCCTGCTCCCAGAGGGCCCTGTTCTTATTGGATTGAGGCCGAAATCACCACCACCAAATATAGGACTTTCATGCCCCTCATGATCAATGCCCTGTTGAAAAGACCAGAACAATCCAGTCCATTTTTGTACAAAGCAAGAAAAGAAGAAAAGAAATATGAAAAATGTGAACTACACAATCAGTCACCATTGCCGAATACCATAATTCCAAAACTATCACCACCCTCTCCAATATAGAAGGAGCAATGTATCACTCCACATGAGTGTAATCATAAACTTGAGCAGTTTTCCTTCATCTTAAAACATGAAATAACCTTCAACATTCTTGAGCACAGACAAATGACTCCAGCTACTGACATCAAATTCAGAGAAAAAGAATCTAAATGGACTTACCTTGCCACCATCGAGGCCCCAAACTGATTCTGTATCATAATAAGTGTCAAATGCCCCCCAGTGAGATTCATCAACACTTCTGTCACCAGAAAGAACAGATTCAGCTCCACCCACATCACTGCACAAATACATCACTAGCAACATTGGACATCCAAATGAAACATTTCATGAAAGCTATAGAGGACAAGAACTTATACTAGCAGCAAAGCTATGCCCACACAAATTTTTTAAGATTTTGCAAAGGGCAGTGTGCAAGATTATTAAATAATATCCACAAATCAAACCCACCTCTGTACTTCTTTAGCATAAGGTGAACCATCTGCATCAGCACTCTCTCTGAATGGAGTATTACTAAATTCGTGGTTCTCTGTTTCACTCCTCCCAGCAGGACTGTCAGAAGGACTTCTTGACTCCCCATTCTCTCTTGGGTAATGTGCTGATTCTTTCTCAGGTTTTGGTTCACCTGGAA
This sequence comes from Ceriops tagal, assembly GCA_021533255.1. Classification (NCBI taxonomy): domain Eukaryota; kingdom Viridiplantae; phylum Streptophyta; class Magnoliopsida; order Malpighiales; family Rhizophoraceae; genus Ceriops; species Ceriops tagal. The sequence goes on along the minus strand of CM038598.1, from coordinate 13,671,062 downwards.
CTGGAACCTTTGCATTCAAATGAGCATTTGAAGATAAGGCACCATCATCCCCACTGGTAGAAGAAGTTGCTTTTTGAACTTTAGAAGAGTTTTCTTTTGGTGGGGCCACAACATTTTGGACATCTAAAGTAAGCTCCTTGACAAATTCAAGTCCTGAAATTGGCAAAGGATAGAACACATCCAATCAAAACTTAAGCAGTTCACATACTACACTGAAAGAGGAAATGAATGCACATCACACATTTGATGAAGTAAATACTAAAAAGAAGAAATAAGTGCACATTATAAATTCCAAAAAGTGGAAAATCCATTCACACTGACAACAATCATGGTTAGCTAACACATTCTTATATCTAAAATCAACTTGACCTATGTGCCTATACCATCTTTTCAACATACCTTCATCCTCAAACTTGTCCCAATGTTCATCCCAATCTGCTGCTCCTTCTTGGATTCCAGGTTGCCAGCCTCAGTAAATTAAAAAGAGGAAATTAGTTTGTAAACACATTTCAAGATGTTAGTATGAGTTTTCCATCGAAAAACAACTGAAAATGCAAACATTGCAAGAATTTTACATAAATGTAAGACAAATAAACTGTCCAGTGCAACAAACTACTAGGAGAAAGAAAGGTAAGTTGAAGGGGAGGGGGGCTATGCCGTATATCTCCCAATTTGAAAGGTTATTTGCATGAAAGAAAACAAATGCCAAATAAATAGCCATGGTCAAACCCGGTAACTCATCAAGGCTGAAAAACTAAAAAAATCATTTAAATAATACAAATACTTCTTCAAACATCTAGCTTTCTTGCCAAAAACAACAGGTGTTTAGTAACATGGCTACAATAACATAAAATAAGGAAACTGTTGACTATACCAAAGGGAAGCTCGACCAGGGAGGTTGGTTTACTATGCAATCCATATTGCTTGCAGCGTTCATTCACAGTTTTTGCTAGTTCCTCAAGACCTGACTGGATATGCTCCACCTGCTCCTGCAAAAACAGAAAATGAAAGGATTTGTAAACAAAGCAGGCATAATAGCCTAATCAATTGGGCCATAATGCACCTTAAGGACATCAGCAGCAGTGCCTCCTTCCATTTTAACAATTGCCCGATATAATTCCATTTTTCTCTCCTGCAAATAACAAGGTATCATTTCGCAAATAACACTAAGAGAAGCATTAAATACCCAATCAAACTTCGTTCATAATAAAACAGAATGACAACAGAAGATCCATGTAGCTGACTCCAATTAAATTTGAGATTAAGGCTATAATGTTGTTGTCATTGTATTAACGGTAGCAAAAACCCAAAGTGATCCAAAATGACATCCAAACAAGTAGATTAAGCCAGAAAACAAAAATTAGGCATACCTGAATATCCCGGAAAGTAGCCTCTTCAATAGTTAATTTAGAAGCAACATCTCCCATCTGCTTATATTTCTCTTCATACTTCTTTGCTAATGCCTCTACCTACAGTAGAAGTTGCTTCCATCAGTCCCAAGAGCAGAATATGTCGATGTGGAGATATAAGCAAATAGCATTGAAAATAAGATACCTCATTTCTTTCTACAGACACCCTTGCTTTCACTTCATTAACTCGATTGTCACAGCGACTTTTATATAAAACCTGATAATTGACAAAAATGATAATAAAACATAAAAATAATTCCATAGAATATTTGGAAAATTAAAAAGAACATGAAGATAACTTTCCTGTTTTGCTACATTAAACAATATAGGTTGGACATGGCAGAATATTCTTCTGCTTGTTGCTCATCTATGATCAATCACCTATCTTAATCATTTGTCAGTCTCAACTCCCAATACTTTCATCAGTGTAAACACTTACTGGCACAAATTAATTTAGCACATGAGAGCCTATTGTGATGGAATCCCACACTGGTTACGAAAGGGGGGCCTTAGGCCTTATAAGTATAGGTGCTACACACCCCAATAGGCTGCCTTTTGGGAAGAAAGTAATGACCCTATGACAGAATGATATCAGAGCCAACCCAACTCCGATGTTTGCTGCCAAACCCTCTAGAGGGGAAGGAGGCAAGGGGGCCCTGGTCTGTGACAAGGGCCTCGCTGAATCTGGTGAGGGAGAATGTGACGGAATCTCACACCAAATAGAAAAGGGGGGTCTTGAGCCTTAGAAGTGTGGGCACTGCAGCTTTTACCCTGTTATCTAGGGCCTTCATATGACTTTATGGTATCAACAGTCTAAATGTCCAATGGTGAATGCAAGGATAATGAAAACAGAACTAAAACACCAAGAACCAAGGACAGCCAGTTATCCCCTTTTTGGGAGATTCAACAAAACAAAGCTGATTGTAACAGCTTGGATCCTGAACTCTAAATATTTGAAGAGATGGTGCTTAAGTATTTCAAACCAAACACATCAAAAAATCTTACAAATACTTGCTAATGAGATCATAGCACAATGAATCCTCATGCTGAATGAGAAAAAATAACAGGGAGCATACTTACAAGTTCCTGCATCTTGGCACTAAAGAACTCAATCTTCTGTCTGGACTCTGATATTTCCTTTTCCAATTCCTCAACCTTCAATCCAAAAGTGAAAGAAAAGTCATGCAAGATTGCCCAATTCACTCAAGTCAAAACGGAAAGTTTAAAGAACATCCTAATTAATGCAACTGAAATGCCAACATAGTAATTGTTTCCTTAAATATAGTGACATCCACATTATTAACATGAAAAAAGTACCTCTTTATCTGCTTGAGCAGCCTCTTGGAACTTTGAGTTCAAAGAATCCTGTTCTTCTTGGCCTAGTTGATCTGCAAGATGCTTTTCCAGCACTGGAACTTTAGGCTTTGGCTGACTGGTCTGCTTCTCATCAGTATGAGAAACTGAAGGTGGCTTTGGTGGCTTTGCTGCTGCAGCAGATGGGGGGTGCGCACCAGTCATAGTTTGTGGATGCTTAACACCTATGGAGATTATTTATTACCCTTTAAAAATAGAATTCCAAGTTGTACATGAAAGCTAAAATCAAAATATATAAAGAAAACAGTACCAGAAGCAGGTCCCCAAGTTCCACCAACATTAGAAGGTGTCAGGCGGTTTGTGATGGATATCAGAGCTTCATCTGCCATCACACTACTTGGAAGTGTTGTAGGAAGAGGACGGCCTTCTCTGTAACTTTCCATCAAATAGAGAGCAGTACAGAACTCCCTTAAGGAAAGCATGCTATCATTGTCTTGATCGGACAGATCCCAAACCAGTTTTAAAACCTCTGAAGCCCAAAAAATGAATGTTAATTGATACAAGAATGTGATGTTTCTCTTTAAAGAAATCATTAAACACAAATCCCATGTCACTGCTAATGAGGCTCCAACCTGTGTTCTTGCAAAAATTTTGTATAAACACAAAATCTCCCAACATAAGTAAATATGTGCAATTCATCCAGTAACAGATAGCTAAACTAAGACCAAATGGCAGTAACTTCAAGAATTATTGAGCTGAAGAAATAGATATAACTTAAGTTTCCTTCAGCAGGCCATTATTTTTCTAATCTATGATTGTAAATAATGCATGCTTTGCATTTATTGTTTACCATTAGCTTATGTACGCATTTTACCTGTATGCTGAAATGATGTAAATGAACAAGTAGGAATAATCAAAAAGGAATGAATTTCTTTGTCTACCTCTTGGCAGCCTCCAGCTTAAGAAAAGGTTGCGTGCTTGTACAGCAGTAATTTTTCCATCTCTATCTGTGTCTACTTCCACAAATACTTTTACATACTTCTGTATATCAGATTGAGTCATTCTTGGCCATGAAAGGTGGGATTGACTTGGCACTGAGTTCCCAGCTCCAACAGGAAGCCCAGCTGAAGGCAGAGCAGCAGTACCTTGAGATACAACCTGCTGGTTTTGCCTTCCAGTTAATGGAAAGCCTCCAGTTTGTGGAGAAAATGTACTCTGCAAAGAGTCAAGAGGGTTTGGCTTAGCTGAAGGTTGAGGTGCTGCTGATGATGGAACATTTGGTGACGAGGAATGCAAGCTGCTTGCAGAAGATGTCACTGACAAGGAACTTTGCTTGGGTTGAAGAGGACTTGCAGCAAATACATCACCAAAAAGTGAATCAGATGGAAATCCATTTTGCACTGTGCCAACTTGTTTAGAATCCTTTGTTGCTGGTTGGTTTGATACAGCAACAGCATCTTGAGATTTTGGACCAGTTGAAGGCAACTGTCCAGTGGTTGTCTGTGGTCTAGATTGAACAGAGGGTGCCGAAACTGATGCCATCATCCCAAATCCATCCTGAGTTGCAGGAAGGCTAATCCCTCGGTTAGCAATTTGTGAAGTTGGGCCACCTGTACTTCCACCAAGCCAATCAGTTGATGCATTTGAAGTGGAGGGATGAGAAGCGGCTGTGTAGGTCCCCTTGGGCATCCCTTGGCTAGCAGGAACTTGCTGAGGATAGGAAACAGTGCTGGAAGGTATAGCATGAGGAGGCCTTCCATGTTGATTTTGTTGCGTTGGGAAAAACTGCTGACTTGTGCTTACACTTTCAATTGCCAGGGGTGGCCTTATGCCAATGTTTTGAGATGCTGCTCCAGATGTTGTGCCAGCAACCTGTGGTGCAGGTGCTCCCACCCCTGAAGTAGGAGTAGCTGCAAGGTTTATCTGGGGAGCAGGAATTTTAGCTGAAGCAGGACTATACAGTGCTGCTTTCACAATATCTGGGGTTAACTCTCGCTTACTCTGTGCGACTGTGACAAGTTTGAGAGCATTATAGAACTCTTGTCGACCAAGGTAGCCACCTTTTTTCTGATCTGCATATGTCCACACCTGCATGGGACAGGAGCAGACATAGAACTGTAAGTTTTCTAATGCATACTGGCACCACATGAGAGCGAGGCGTGCATTTCAAAACAATTGCAAAGAGAAATATATTGTTCCAGAGGAGTAAAAGAGCATGTCTAAACTTAAGCAAAAAGACACACATGAGAAGATACGCATGCTTTCTTGCCTCTGATCTGATGGCAGGACCAAATTTTCAGTGTCCAATAGAGCTAGCAGTGATCAAAAGCTAAAAGCATTCATAACTTCATCTTAAAAGAGAATCAAAATAATAATAATAATAAAAGAAATTTCCTACATATCTTGAACAATGTTGCCAGGTTAAATTTTAGCAGCAGGATTAGATTACAACTGTTTGTACAATCTCAAACAGGTAATTAATCAAAACAACAGCAGCAGCAGCACTGCATTTAAGGTGGATTGTACAAATTGCTAATTATTCACAGTTCAAATCTGTTGTAGTTGTGTCAAACACCACGTATAAGCCAAAAGAGAAACTACTTCCTGAGAAAGAGCAAAAGAACTGCTGCATGTTTTCGGTGACTTTTTATTATTATTATTATCTTCTAGCTTGGATTCTGATGATTTTATCTCAAAACAGGAAACATCAACAGCTTCACCAAAGCGTGGGGGGTCTTGAATCCCAGGGGCATGCCCATGTGAAAGCATTTGTGTATGGGGCTCGTTATCGTAAGTAGCATTGCTGCTTTACAGTTATATTTCAATTATTGATCGTGAATCTATTCAGCAAATCGAACACTAACCGTTAATCGGACCAAAATTGAAAATTAGAGCAAGAAAGCCTCACAGACAGTAGCCTAGTAATATGAAGAAAGCCTCAACGGAAAGGGATTTTGTCGGAATAGATGGGCCCTAACTTTTATCCATAAAAATGAAACTGGAGGACGTTCATAAGATGGGAAAGAATCTGATCTATCTACTATACTAGTCTGCAGCAAAATCACCGTCCCCTCCATCCCCACTTTCCAATATAAATTGCAAGTTGAAAATTGCATAGCATAGCATGGAGAGGGCCAGGAACGCTGAATTCGAGAGATAGAGAGGTGTGTTTGTGTGCGTGTGTGTGCGCGTGAGAGAAAGAGAGAGAGAGAGACCCACCTGAGCAAGGACTTGTTTGGGCAAACCGGAGCCCTGAAAGAAAGCAACGGCTTCACGTCCGCTGATCTGACCGTCGCCGTCCAAATCTGCTCTCTTGAAATATGCATCAAACAGATCCGTATTCGCCATTTTACCACTCCCCTCCCCCCACCCTCAATCTCCCCCACTTCCCCTCTCCCCCACCCAAATAAATTTGATTTAAGCTCGTTCTTGGTTTTTGCTTTTACTTTTTCCCCTTTTCCTACTACCTCTCCACGATATAAATTTTCCCCACTTTTTTTTTTTTTTACTTAATTTAATCCCCCAAATGAAATGATTTGTGTGTGTATTATTATTATTATTATATGTTTACATTTTTTTTTTCTTTTTGGGTTTCTAACAAAAAAAACCAAGACATTGTTTCAGGTCAGATCTTCTTTTCAAGTCCCAAATGACTTTTATTAAATCTGGAATTTATGGGTAGGGCCGATTATGAATTATCTGGGAGTATATAAATAGTATCATAATTAATAATAATAATATAATAATAATATTATTATATATTTATATTTATATAAAACAACAAAATCGTTCGCTGCTAAAATTATAGCCCCGTGTGCGGTGTCGAGAGAGATGGGGAGGAGAAAGAAAGGGCGATGATTTAGAAAAGACTTACTGAAGCCCACGACACACACCACCACCCCCCCCTCCAAAAAAAAAAAAAAAAAGAGAGTTTAGGAACAAATTGAAGGGGAAAGGCCCACTCTTACGGCCCAGCTCAACAAAAACGTGGCTGTCTAAAGCTGACTGGTCCCCTCGACAGCTAAGTGCTAACTGGACGGGACAGGAAGCAAAGTTGAGGGGTCAACGTGTTCAAATTCCCGTCTTTTTGTCCGTTATCCCTGAATTTCTTCCTTTTTACTTCAATCGAGATTGAGAGTCCAACCCCCGGTGGTGGGGGGGGGGAATCGGATTGGGCAGAAATTTTTGACGACATTTCCTAAAAAGGGGAGGGCGTCGTCCGTACGGGACAACGTGCAGTTGCAACGCAGCCAGCTGAAGGACGGAAGATGCCATCTTCCGGCTTTTAACTGGCATGGTGGTACGCTGCAAATTAAAGCAAAGAATGGCTCGGTTTTGGATATTTTATCAATCAAAGAAGGAGGTGCTTAAAATAAATGGTCAAGCTCAGCTGGATCGGGATTCATGGATGGGGTTCGGTCCATTGGGATTATCAAGTCTCCTAACTCCCCAAATGTAGGAGAGCAAAATTGGTGGCATGGCACCACCAAGCTAATAAACATCAAAAAGAAAAATAAAAGACAGTGACTATCTAATGGCATCAGAGACCATTGAAAGAAAATAAAAATAGATAGGGGAAGTTGGTTGGATCGGGTGAAGAGGGGCACCAACTACAAAAAGAAAGGAAAAAAAAAAAACAAAAAAGAAACGGATGAATCGTCCGGCCCACCAAACCCACCCCCATCCGATCCGATCCAAAAAGACCCAACCTTCTTGTTCGCAATTGCTCTACGTTATTTTTATTATTACCCTTGTTAGTGTTACGCGTTATGCGTGTGATTTTAAAAAGACCGAAACGAAAGGAAAGGAAAGGAAAGGAAAGGAAAGCAGTATTATCAATAAAAAAGAAAGGAAAGGAAGGAGAGAGAGATTGGTATGTTGAGTGGTGCCTATTGGGGTGGGTGGGTGTGTGTGTGTGTGAAAGAGAGAGAGAGAGAGAGAGAGAAAAATTTTGTATTATAAAATTAAAAAATAAAATAAAATAAAATGAAAGGAAAGGAAAGTGAAAGGGGGAGAGAAAACAGGTAAAATCCCTGCCGCCCGGAGCATTAAAAAGCTCACAAATTATATGGAAATGGCGAAAAAGGCGGACGGAGTCTTCTCTCCCCTTTCGCTCAGCCGCAGATTAAGTCCGAAGCATATAATTAAAAGCAAGCCAACATTACCACTCCCTCTCCCTCCTCCCCCTCCTCCCCCGTCCCTTCCTCCTCCGCCACCTTTTATTTTCTTTTCTTTTATTTTTCTTTTCTGCTTTTGTTTTTTCGTTTTAAACTTTTGCAAAGGTCGGCAAATACTGGAAGAAAGGTGGCCGCCTCCGACCAAATCAAATCAAATCAAATCACCCAAATTTGTCGACCGAAACAAACAATACACCGATCAATCAAATGAGACGCATATTATATACCCGTACATATTAACAAGAGATAGATAGGAAGAGAGGCCTGAAAAGAAGAAGAAGAAGAAGAAGAAGATGTCGTGCTCGTCGTCATCGGGATCAGAGGAGGACGATGAAGGAATCGACTCCTACAGGAAAGGCGGGTATCATGCCGTCAGAGTCGGCGATCCATTCGCCGGTGGCCGCTACATCGCCCAGCGGAAGCTTGGCTGGGGGGAATTCTCCACCGTCTGGCTCGCTTACGACACTCGATTCTCTGTAACTGACTACCACTACTATTACGTTCCCTTATCTCCTTCTCCTTTCAATTCTTCTTTCTCTTGTGAATTTCACTCGGCTTAAATTATGGTATTGATATCTTCTCTTCAGTTCGATTTGTATTCGTCAACTCTCCTTGCGTTTTTCTGCTTCGATTGATTATAATATGGAAAAGAAAGTAGGGATTGCGACTTGGATGGATCATAGATCTTTTTGTTTTTTGTTTTTTTTTTGTTCTGTTTTGTTGTAGTTTTTTTTTTTCTCTGTTTTCAGCCTTCAATGTGGGAAGTGTTCAATCTGTCTAATCATCCGGTTTTGTTTTTTCGTTCTTTCTTTCTTGTTTTTTTCCCCCAAAAAAAAAATTTAATAATAATAGTTATTTCTGTTGCCAGTTAATACTCGATGCTATTTTTGGATGGATTTTACTCTATACTATTATTGTTCACAAAGGATCCATCCATCTTTGGTTTCCTTCTCCTTAAAGCCCTAATTAACATAAGGTTCTTACCGTTATGGGTTATTTATAACACGTTTCTCAATATGATGTTCCCTCTCTCATTGCTAATTTTTCTTTTTGCTGTCTTTTTGTTCTTCGCAATGAATATAGATGATCTGTTTATCTCAACACACACACACACACATTTACCCACTATATTATTGATCGAGCGGTACACTAGATTGGTTAGAATAATTTGGGAGTCTGACAACTGTGATCTGTCTTTTATTTCCTTTCATCTTATCAAGCTTAGATTTGTGCAGCTTCTTATTCTTGCTTCCTGCAGCCTCAATTTCTTTCATCTTACTTGGCTAGCTTTATTGTCATTTTCTTCTTGCCTGCAGAAGTACGTGGCACTTAAGATCCAGAAAAGTGCAGCACAATTTGCTCAAGCTGCACTTCATGAGATTGAAATCCTTTCAGCTGTAGCCAATGGCGACCCTTCAAATTCCAGGTTTGCGGTGCAACTGGTTGACCACTTCAAGCACATGGGCCCGAATGGACAGCATCTTTGTATGGTCCTTGAATTTCTTGGTGACAGCTTACTCAGGTTAATCAGATATAATCGTTACAGAGGGCTTCCATTGAATATAGTTAGAGAGATCTGCAAATGCATTTTGACAAGTCTGGATTACTTGCACCGTGAACTTGGTATAATCCACTCCGACCTCAAGCCTGAAAATATTCTTCTGCTTTCTACTATAGATCCTTCCAAGGATCCAATTAGGTCTGGTCTGACTCCAATTTTGGAGAGGCCTGAGGCTAGCCTTAATGGTGGGTCTACGATGAGCATTATTGAGAAGAAGTTGAAAAGAAGGGCAAAGAATGCAGTTGCTAAGATATCAGGAAGAAGAGCTTCAATGGGAGGAGTTGCAGCCAAGTCTGAGAGATGCCTTGATGGCATTGATATGAGGTGCAAGGTTGTTGATTTTGGAAATGCATGTTGGGCTGATAAGCAGTTTGCGGAAGAAATTCAAACCAGGCAGTACAGAGCTCCTGAAGTCATACTGCGGTCTGGTTATTCCTTCTCTGTTGATATGTGGTCATTTGCTTGCACTGCATTCGAGCTTGCTACTGGTGATGTGATGTTTGCTCCCAAGAATGGACAAGGCTTCAGTGAAGATGAGGTAGGACTGGTTTTGCCTGCACTGAGCTTCTTCAGTTTCAGGCATTTTGTTTGTGTAGTCTATGAGGAAAATCTGAAAAGGCTATTAATACCTATGGAGGGATATTTGAAAAAGAATGCAAAAACATACATAAATAAAGAAAAGAAAAGAAATGTGTCAGTACAATGACTGCAGCCATTCGGTTAAATTCCTGTCAATATGATATATGGTCTTCTTTTTTAATGTCATTTCCCTTTTTAGCAAATTTAATAGCTTCTTTCATTTACTTTCCTGCTATGAATACTTGTTGGGAAAAAAGCAAGGAAAAAGATGTGACTGCTGCAATGTGCACATGCAAATTAAATTGCACTGATTACATTTAAGGGAACAAGGTTTGTACCTAAAGAGGTTGTGTATTTTAAGTAAGCATGTAAAGCAAGTTGGTTTTGAATTTCCATCTTGACAGATAATAAGCTTAAGTGCAACTTAGTTGTCTTTGCAGAAACCACAATCTGAGCGGTGTGCCCTGGGATGCCCTTACAGTTCAGTCATGTGAGAAGGAAGAATAGGGATCTAAAGTTTCCAAGTTGGCTAATGTGGATTAAAATTATGGCGTGATGAAGTCATTTCTTTATTCGTGCCAATCCCCTCTTAGCTATATGTTTACGAAAATTAGTAGGTATTCATTCCTTAATGAGATTTTTGTGGGTTTCAGGATCACCTTGCTATGATGATGGAACTCCTCGGAAAGATGCCTCGAAGGGTATGCAGATATTTTTCGCATTAGTTTCGTGTAATTGTTTTATTGTGTCAAATTTACCTTTTGATTCCTATTGAGCAGATAGCTGTTGGAGGAGCTCAATCCAAGGATTTCTTTGACAGGCATGGGGATCTAAAGAGGATTCGTAGGCTGAAGTTTTGGTCACTTGATCGCTTGCTGGTTGATAGATACAAGTTCTCTAAGACCGATGCACAGGAGTTTGTGGAATTTCTTTGTCCGCTTCTCGATTTTACACCAGAGAAGCGGCCCACCGCTCAGCAGTGCCTGCAACATCCATGGCTCAACCTCAAAGCATCTGCACAGGTTGACGTGACAAATCAAGGCAATGCGTAAAAGTTGGCCATTGTGATTGGCAACCTTAATCTTAAGGTGGGCAAGTGAAGAAGGGATGAAATGTGCTTGCACCATTTGCTATTTCCTCCCTCCACCTGTAAGAATATTGATTTTTTTAATTTTAACTTTTGTTTGTTAAATTCTGAATGAGATTTATTATTATTTTTTTGTTAACAGTTTAACTAAACTTAAATTAGTAGCCATTGATATTCGGAAGCAAGTGAGAGAAAATAGTGATGTGTGATGGCACACTGATGGCTTAAATGCTAACCAGAATATAGCACGTAATTGTTTTCCACATGTAACTGATTTTTGACATTCGTATCATATAGGTGACAAATGGGTTGCACCATCCTGACAGTTGCCCTTGTTAATGTAAAATCTGCTGTGATTTTGGCTTTTATTGCAGGTGCGCTTCTGGTCGTTGTTTGAACTTACTTGATTGATTGCTCTTTTGGATTTGCAAACTATTTGATTGGATTGATGATTTAGCCGAAGACCTACAGCTGCTTATTGGACATTTTCTTCTTCTTATCTCATCCTTTTTTCCTCTCCTTTTACGGTAGGGACTGGGAATTTTGCTGTTAACAGATGTGGCATAACGCATAATTTTTATATATTTTAAGCTGGTCAGCATGCAAGAATAAAGAACTGAACCGATTAGTTAGTGCAATCCCGTGTCATCTCGTAGGCTGGTGGGTCAAATCATATCGAGTATTGTACTTATGCAATCTTTTTACGTTCCCCACCCCTCCCCCCACAAAAAAAAAGAAAAAAGAAAAAGACTGCTCACTAAAATAGGTAAAATGGATATCATTGAACTAACTAAAAATCCTTCAAATTGCAATGTATTGCTATTTCCTCGTCTTGAATATGACCATTATTAAAGTCAAAATTTGTAATTGGTTTTTCATTTTTAAAGTTGAAGTTTTCTATGTAACCTAAAAAATACACACACCCACACACGGAAGTATACGTCTATTCGAATTTTATGCGAAGTTTTGTTTTTTTTTTTTTTTTTTAAATCTCTATTTAGCGACGATTTTATCTTTTGATGGATGGCTAAAAAATTGTGTTGTCCGTACGAGAGATAATTTTAGATACCGATACAAATATTTCCTGAATAATGTATTTAAAGAATTTGGAGAAAAAGTTAGCGGCTAAGAAGCGAGGGAAAATCTAGGAAACCCTACAAAGAAACAAATGCGTAGAAGCAAGTTTCTTGTACGGGAAAGCGATGTGTTGCCCCTCCGTGCATCGTGATATATATATATATATATATGTATGTATATGTATATGTATATATTAGGGAATGGATACGCGGGGTACGATTGGTGTCTGGCAGGCTCCTCAGTACTTTTAAGATAGGGATATTCTTCCTCTCTAATCTTATTTTATGTGTGTCTCCGACGCTGCTTCGTTGTTTTTGGCAGGAGTAATGTTAAACATAAAAAGAAAATAATATATATATAATTATTATTTTTATTCAAATAAATAATATTTCATTAATAAAATATTTAAAATTATTTATTTTAATAAAAAATAATATTCTATAATAAATTAATATAGTTAACAATTTTTTTTTGGCAGTACAAATGAAGCTAAAACCTTTTGCCTTTTTTTTTTCTTTTCTTTTAAACCTTCTTTTCTATTAAAAAAAAAAAAACGCGAACATGAAAGACTAGGGATTATTCTATTCTATTTTTCCCCAGTCCAGAGAGTGAATGCAGAAAAACATCAAGGACTGGTGCTTAATGCTTTAAAACTTTGGGGGGGGGGGGAGGGGTTACTATTTCGATCGTGAATGGAGTGGACAATTAACGAGAGCAATAATACATCGTCTGAAATTTTAACGGACGGACGGTGGTTGATGTGCATACAAGTAAACATCAAATGCAGGCCATAGCTTCTTCTTCTTCGAGAACTTTGCCCGATTCCTACCAACATCAGGTCCTACTTAATGTACAGCAAATTTTTTATTTTAAAAAAATAACAATAAAATTAAAGGGGCATTTATGTTCCATATGGGGTTGGTTCTTTCTTTTTTTTTTTCCGTACTAAAGTGAAAAACATTTCAAAAGATAAATTGGCGGAATACCAACTGTGGTCCCCTTATTTTTTACTTGGTTCTCTTTGCGAAAAAGACCTTCGAGTAATTGCCCTTTCCAGTTAAGGAGGGACTCGCAGAAGAGCCATATCCTCACTGGCCGGCCCCAACACAAACCTGAATTTTCTGATTCTTCCCATATTAACTTAATCCGACTCCGCAGACCAACTTGCCAACTACGATGTGAAGATGGTTTCTCCCTGCCATGCGCTGAATTAAAGACGGCGACGCGAATTGTGACGTGATTATTTGCATTGAAATTGTGCGATCCTGACAGAGGTTTCCCCTGACCTGACCTTACCTGACTGACTGACTCACCCGACGCGAGTAGGGTCAGACGTCGGTCAATAGCTCATCCCGTTCGAAAGCTAACTGGCGACTTGCCAACTTATTTAATATTTCGTAATAACCAGAACAAATCAAAAGGCGTTGCCATATTCGGTTCCTCTCCGGCGACGATTGGTTAAAACAAAAAGAAGACCCGCAAGCATCGAGGTGACGTATCGGCTGCCGGGAGTTTTCACCTCAAGGGCGATGCAATTTGCTCCATCGCTTTACGACTTTACTCGAAGCTTTTAACCAAAAAAGGGGCTAAATAAATAAATAAAAGAGAATAAGGCCAAATAATTAGGCAACAAAATAACAAATCAAATTTATTACCCAATCTGCTTCATTGCTTTATGATTGTACTTGAAGCTTTGCTGTTACTACCTACAGCAAGAGAAACTGTAACATGCAGCCGCAGTAGCGTAGATGACGAAAGCAAATGAAATTTCGCGATATACATTCCAATTGGTTCAACTTCATTACAAAACCTAAGACAAGCAAAATACATAAAAATCAAATAAAGCCGTTCCTACCGAAAGAGCATCACAAATCCTACCTCACTGACTAGTATATAACAGTCAGCATGTGTTACAGCGACAAACTTGAAAACAATCATGACTGCACGACTTTATTCTGTTTCACACATGCAGGTGCCTTTAACTCCTGGCATTTCCACACCGGTGCACTCTCAACCGGCGTCAAATTGTCGGCGGAAGTTGTCCCCAGGAACAAAGGCTTATTCCGAGCAGTATCAGTATCCATGTTCTTATCAGTCAACGGCGAGCTCCTCAAAAAACTATCATCCTTGGGGTTTGCTTGATCCCTGAGGCTACAAATGCTCAATGGTAACTTCTTCAGCTTCAGTCTTCCTCTCTTTCTACCAGGTGACCCTGAATCCCCCAAAATTCTCTCCTTCGAGTGACTTGATTCTGCATCCCCGTCATCCATCTCTAATTGGCTGGAATTTTCATGTCTGGATGCCCTGCCATCGTCCACACTCATGCATAACTCGGGGATGGAATCCTCAGAATCCAACTCACCTGCTACAGCATGTCCATTACCAATAGGATGTGGGTTTTCTCTAAGCACTATGCCTCCATTGGAAACTCTAGTTTTCTCACAATTTGGTGAAGTTTTAGCCCTTTTAATTCTGTTGCCCTTCAAGACAAGACTCGAGGAGTTCTTTGAAATTCTAGGGGAGCTGTTCATAACTCGGTGCAACCTACGAGCCAACTCCTCATCATCCCTATAATTCTCAATCGGTTGATGCTTCTCATACAAAAGCTGAACCTGCACGTGCTTCTTTAGCTTATTCTTTTTGATGTATTTGTCGTTACTAGCTGCCTCCTCAGGAAAAGATGCCACTACGGCTAAAGAACTCTTAGCAGCCGTAACAGCTTTTGCTGCAATTATAGCCTTCTCCTGAGCTGCAGCTCTTGCAGCTTTTGCAGCCTTGACAGCAGCAGCAGCTGCTGATTTGGAGGCCTCCAAAATCTGTTCGGGTGAAAGATTGTGGCTATTGCTGAAATGGGATCTCAGCAGATTGTCAAGACGTGTCTGAAATTCGACTGAAGACGAAGGGTAAGGATTTGGTGACGGAGGAGAGGGTGAAGGTGGTGAAGTGGATGGGGTAGAAGGAGATGCTGAGGATGTTGAGGAAGCAACCGCGGGAGGCTGCAAAGGAGCATAGCCATTACAATTCTGTTTCTTGAGTCCAGCAAGGAGGCGTTTTCGAGGAGGTAAAAGAACATCAGCACCCAAGTGATTTATGTCACATAAATTACCCTCCATTTGTTCAGCTTCTCGAGTCCAACTCTGTAGATCAAACAATCAAAATTTCCTATCTGAGAGATGCAGCTACTGCTTCTGCTACATTACTGCCAGAAACAGAACGTCACAAATTCAGAATGAAAGTTATGGCCAAACCCTAAATCAAATGGATATAGGTCCAAGAGAAAACCCTAACGCTATGCATCTCACAACCAAAATCCATTCAACAACTTGTCAAAAATTGGATCAAAATTCAGCAACACAGAATCGCTTATGGATCGGCAAAATGAATCCCACTAAACCCTTTAATTTTTGTTATTCGAATGGACAAGAACTTTGAATAATCCAATGGAAGCGATTAGAAACTCACAAGATATTAAAGTTACATACAATGCAACAGAAGAAGAATAATAATAAAATAAAATAAAATAAGGTGGGGGTGGGGTGGGCGGGGAGGGAAGTTCGTTAGGATTGGATTTCCAGCAGCGGCAGTCTTCCCAAGAAACGCAATCAACCAAGAGCTGCGATTGAGATTTGACGATAACAGAGCAACCAGCAAGAAAAGGGAAGAATTCAAAGGTATGAAACGGAAATAAAATCATTTTCCAACTTCTTCACGGACAAGAGGATTGGGATCAACAGCGTAGGGGCAGAGGCCGGATTTAATCAAACAAGAGAAGAAGAAGAAGCCAATTGCACAAATCTAACACAGTAAGCTCTGCGACCACACCACAAAAGCAGAGAAGCAGAGAGGTAGAGGCAGCGGGGGAATCAATGAAAGAAAGAAACAACAGGGAATTGGGAATTTAATAATAAATAAATAAAATAATAAAAAAAAAGTCCTTGAACTTCTCGATTACGAGTACCTGTTGATGATCACTTCATTTCTATTCTGTGTGTGTGTGCGTGTGTATTGCTTTGTGTTTGCGTGAGAGGGAGAGCGAGAGAGAGAGAGAGAGAGAGAGAGAGAGAGAGAGAGAGAGGACAAAACGGCGAATTAGGGTTATTTTGGTTGCAGAGAAGCGAAGAAAAGAGAAGGAAAACGAGAGAGAGAGAGAGAGAGAGAGAGAGAGGGAAGAGAGGTGGGGTAGGAGGGCGTTGGGAGGAAATCCAGGTGGCCAGGAGAATCACAAGTTGTCCTTCTTTGGGGTTTCTCTGCGTATTATTATTATTATTATTATTATATCCATATGTTTTTCATTGGCTGGCGGCTCCCTTCTCTCTCTCTCTCTCTCTCTCTCTCTCTCTATCCATTAACTCCAACAGCCGGGCTTGGACTGCACCAATTTCTAAAAGCGGGCCTCTCATGGGCTAATATCCTTGAGCTCAGGCCCAAAAAACTTCCTATCCCTCCCACCCCCGAAATCCCCATATTTACATAATTGACAGGACCCCTTCTCCTCGTCCTCCTCCTCCTCCTCCTCCTCTTCTTCTCTCAAAAAACAACCGAGTTGACGTCGGGAGCTCTGCTGATGTCGCCTGACAAACGTCGACGTTTTATTTTCTTTTTTTCTTTCTTTTTTTTTTTGGGCGGGCCGAGGGGGTTGGGGTGGTGTTTGAGATCTTGTCATTCCTTATATAGATATTAGGCACAGCTGCCGCCCAATTCGGTTATGCTTTACTCTCGCATTGTCAAAAGGACACAAAAAAACAAAAGAAAGAAAGGTACTGCCTTTTTGCTTTAGAATTTCGCAACCCACCCTGACCCGAGTAGTTCCATTGTCGCCATTATACATTCATTCAAGTTACTTGTGGAGGGGCGTTGGGGAGGTTTATGGGAATGGAGAGTGTCAACCCATTGCCGCAGGCGGTTCGTAGTTCGATCCGTTCTGGGATTATTTTGTTCGACTTCACCAGGGTTGTGGAGGAGCTTGTTTTCAACTCCTTGGATGCTGCCGCCACTAAGGTCCAGTTCCCCCCTCCCCCCCCCCCCCAAACTTCCCTTTTTCTCTTTTATATATGCAGTATAGACTAGCCTTTGGGGACTCCAAATTAAGATTCTTTCCATGCTTAACCCCCCCCTTTTTTTGTCTTTTGGGTACTCGATTGGGTTGCTGCCCGCCCCAGATATCTGTAAATTTGCTTATTGATACTATCATCTCTGAAGCAATGATAGTTGTTGCTCGCTTCAGGTGTCAGTCTATGTAGGTCTCCGGAGCTGCTGTGTTAAAGTTGTGGACAATGGTTAGTAATCGCATTCTTTTGAGGGTTTAGCCTGCCTATATGGGATTAAAAGATATCTGGTTTTATGGCTTTTTTCTTTTTTCTTTTTTCTTTTTTCTTTTTTGTTTTTTGGAACTTTCTGCCCTTGCAGGTTCTGGTATCTCTAGGGATGGATTGGTCCTGTTGGGAGAAAGATATGGTACCTAAATTACCATTCACTTTTCTCATTTCTTGGAAATTAGAATTTATTCCACTTGTTAAATCTGGGAGTCTTGCGAGTTTACAAATTCCTGCTTATTAATGATACCTTTTATTTTTAAAGTAAAGGGATGTGGAGCTAAATGGTAATTACACATAGAACACCTTGTATGATCTTTGTTTCTTGGCTAATCTCTGGATAAAGCTAGTATGTCTAACTTCTTGTGGCCAGTCACATCAAAGCTTCATCATGTGGCTGACATTGATACTCCTAAAGAGTGCTATGGCTTCCGGGGAGAAGCATTGGCTTCTATTTCCAACATCTCGTTGTTAGAAATTGTAACAAAAGCTCATGGGATGCCAAATGGATATAGCAAGATTGTGAAGGTCTCTGTGGTTCATCACTTTTCCTAAATCAATGGTTCTTTGTTTGTCAGCATTAGTTTGTACAGTTGCTGTTATACATTTGACGGCAATTCACCTCCCAATGCTTTTTGCAGGGATCAAAGTGCTTGTATCTTGGAATAGATGATAGCAGGAAAGATTTCGGCACAACGGGTAATTGGTTTAGATCTCCCTTCCTCCTCCATCTCTTTCTCTCTCCCACTCATTTGTCATCTTCATGTATTCTGCTAGTTGTTGCTCGCGATTTATTTTACAACCAACCAGTTCGAAGGAAGTATATGCAATCCAGGTTTCTCTGCCACCCATGCTCCATTCTTTGTTATTCATACAGTTAGTTTCAGCTTCTTCAAATACATACAAGTTGACATGCATTGTTTTTACTGACTGATGATCTTGTGTTTTGCGTTATTGAATTGGAAGCCCCAAAAAGGTCTTGTACTCTGTCAAAAAATGTATATTTCAGATTGCACTTTTACATTCAAAGGTTTCCTTCAAAGTTGCTGATATTGATAGGTAAGCACTTGGTGTGTCTGAAAGTAGAGGTCTTGCAATCATTTCTTGATATCATGCCTTGTCTGATATAGTGAGGATGAGCTTCTGTCAACCTGCGCTTCTTCTACACTGTCACTACTAAAAAGTGGTTTTGGGATTGAGAATACCAGCTGTCTTCATGAACTGAATTTGAGTGATGGCATGCTAAAGCTTTCTGGCTATATATCAGGGCCTTGTGATGGTTTTGAAATTAAGGTACAATTCAACTTTTGAATTCTGGATTACTGTTTTTGTATCATTTCTTTTCATATGTATCTTTGTTGACATGTTTTTGTGCATAAATTTTCCTATTTGCTGGTTTCTTATTGGATTATTTTCTTTTTCTAGGCTTTCCAATATGTTTGTATCCTTCTCTATATAGGCTTAAGTAATGTACTTAGTTTGCTCTGCTATGCAAGCTACAGTCATAGAAAATCCAGTGTTCAATATTTTGGTTCGACCTTCACAATGGTAGACATCAATTCGCGGTTTGTCAGTAACGGTCCAATCCACAAATTGCTAAACCACTTGGCCATGAGGTTTGAGCGTCCAGATGCAGGAAAGGCTTATAGAATGTCTCAAAAGGTTAAGACAAATAGGCTTCAAGCATATCCATCATATATTGTCAATTTAAGCTGCCCTTCAGCTTTCTATGACTTGGCCTTTGAGCCTTCAAAGACATTTGCTGAATTCAAGGTAATGCTTTCATCTGATGGTGAACTTGTAGTTGCATTTACTTTGTGCTGATTTACTAATAGTATAGTCCATTTCATAAAAACCAGTTCCAGACTTTTAAACCTGACTTCCTTGAGTAGCCTAGTTTTTTTTTTTTTTTTATGGTTTGAAGTTTTCCATTATATTTTCCTGCTGAATGCTTTCTTGATTTGTTCATGTTGCATCCAGGCTTTCAGAAATTGACCTATCACTATTTCCCTCAAGGGCTGCAAGCAATCTTTCCCTCAGTTCTCGTCCACTATAAACAATAATAAGTTGCCATGTACTGTAGACCAAACTTTAGAACATTGTGAAAAATCCCAAATTTCACACTTGATGAAATAGTCTTTTTACCTCATTGCCACAAAATTATCAAATGACTAGGATGCCTCTTTCTTCATCTTTTGCGTTGCTTAACTTTCCTACCTTCTTATTCTTACCAGGATTGGTTCCCCATACTAAGCTTTATTGAGAAGGCTATTCTAAACCTCTGGGGTGACAGTATTACTCCTGGTATGTTTTCACATCTTTGTGTTGATCTACGTGATTTGAACATTAATATCTTGGTTTGTGCATTTTTTATTCTTGTTAACCTTTTAAATCTTCCTAGGAAAATTCTCAGGTCAAGCAACTGATATATTCCTAGAGGATGAAAACCGGAAGGAAGTTGATGGCATTGTGTCAGCAAAAGAAGGTTTGATTATATTATGTATGGGGAAATATCTCATTCTGTAGATGTCAGGCATGAAGTCGAAATCTGTGTCTACTGCTAGCCATGTTCCTCCCCCATGCTGTTCAAATTAGATATATTTCTGAGTCTGCATAGAATTTTGATTTTTGGATTATATTTGTAGATTCTGATTTTATGTCTATCATGGGTTCTTGATGAAATGAAAAGGAAAAGAAAAAACAGCTATCGATTTCTCTTAACACCTCAAGATCCTCATTTTTTTTTCTTTTTTTTTCTTTTTTTTTATGGGCTGATACAGCCTTTTTAGGGAACTCTGAATTCGCAAAGAAGTATGAGAAACAAATTCATCGGCCATCTTGCCATATTGCTTCTTCCCCTCTAACCAAATATCCCAATTCTATCTTCAATGGGGAGCATGACGAGGCTTTGTTCCAAGAATTTTACATAGATGTTTCAGAAGTCAAAGAGCAACAAGCTGATATGGAATCTGCCGGTGAGAGCGGATGCTGTTTTGAATCTCTGAATGGCTCCCTTTCCAGGTGCTTTCCTAGAATGATGCAAAAGGGGGATCCACATCTCTTGATATCTGATGACAAAATTGTACTTGCAGATGATTATTTTGTGGAAGATAGATTCACTACCAGGGAAAGTTCTATGGATAATGTGGGGGGCCACACTTTGAGCTCAGAATGGCAGAAAGACTCACCTACTATTGTATCTGGTGCAAGAAATATTACGAGATTTTCTTTGGCAACTGATGAAATGAATGATGAATTAGAGGTTTGTAGAAGCAATGACAATTCTGTCTTAGATGGTTGCTCCTCACAAGCAAACCTGGCATTTGACGGGGCTTTGTTTGCAAGCGAGGAAGCATTTGAATCTTCCATGTATGGCTCAAAAACCAAACGAAGACGGGTTTGTGCAAATGAAAATGCAGAATTCCTGAAAAGTAGCTCCACTGAATATTTTGATAACTTTCCAAGGACTTTGATACAGGATGAGGTGTTATGCGCTCCTTGGTTTCCCTTGCATGTGATGGGAGTTGATATACCTTCAGATTTTGATTTTCTGTCACAATCTCCCACAAAGGCCATTTCATCACATGGGAAGCCCTATGTTGAGGAGAAGGATCTTGCATCTGATTCAATTGTACATGTGGGGGCCTTGTTTCAAGACAGATCTTGGGATGTTGAACATCTTCCTTTAGATAATGCACGTGAATGGAGTTCAGCATTGGGTAGAAGGGCAACTTATGGGCATTTCGGAGAAAGTGAAAAAAACAAATCTGAATGTACCTATGGTATCATGTCAAAGAGTTCTAGCCAAGAAAATTGCATCTTAGGTTGTAGAAACACCGTGTTAAACTTAAGGGATGATTGCCATTTTGGTAAAGACATGAATAGATGTCTTCAAGGGGGCAGCCTACATGATGAGCTTTCTGTACAACAGCCTGACATATCATTTGTTGAGAGTAAAACAGACTGGACGTTTTTGAACTCATTTTCTAAAGAGCAAAAGCACAATGAAAAGAACGAAAGCCAAGGAAACCATTTAGGATATCAAAATACAAAACAAGATCATGTTTGTGAAGACCAATACAGAAGAAGCTACTCAGCTCCACCATTTTCCAAACACAAGAGAAGGTTTATTTCCTTACATCAGCACTCAGCGATGAATGAGGGCAAGCCCCAAGCTAAATTCTTCCAAGATAGCTTCACCTCTCCAGGTACTGTCTTTGATGCTGTACTTCATGTCCTGGCATACTAATATAAGCAACTAATATTCTTGCATGTATTACAGAAGCTGATGATTTGAAGTTACATTTTCAGCCTAATGACACGGAGAATTTGGTGTTCAGCTCCAGGTACTTAATTGTTCTGTTCTTTTATCATCATTTGGTTGCACTGAAAATATTGTTTGTCTTTCTAGGCTTGTTTTCAGACCCTATTCAAAGAAGCCAGATGTGAACACTACACCAGATGTGAGTGATGTTCAAATTGATGGAAAATTTGACGTCAAACAATGCACCCAGGCCTGTAATTCTCCAGATGAAGGTAACTCCATGTTTTAAGGACAAAAGAAGTTTCCTAGATTAACCCTTGGGATTCAGGATGTGGCATTGAGGAAGGCATCCATCTAGGGTAATAATGAGAGCAAAACATAGTGTACAGATAAATATACAATAGTACATATGGATGTGTGTATATATATGTATTTGTGCCTTTCAAGGGTAGATCTGAATAAGCATTCAAGCTTTCATACTAAACTCATTTTTCAGGCTTTATGCCAAATGAAATTGAGTCGTCGTCCAAAACTGGGACCAAATGGCAAGGGGGCTGTCAACAAATTGCAGTTGAGTATTTTTAAATTTCAAAGGTTTTCTTTATTTGAAACAAATACTGATCTATAATTGTTATACCGTTCCCTCCCCCCCTCCTCCTTTATACAGAACAACTCTTCATCATGTAACATTGACATTCAGCATGATATACTTGATGTCTCTTCGGGATTCTTGCATCTTACTGGCAATTCACTAGTTCCAGAGTGTATCCATAGGAATTGCCTTGAAGATGCCAAAGTTCTCCATCAGGTGGACAAGAAATTCATTCCAATTGTGGCTGGTGGGACACTTGCTGTTATAGATCAGGTTCATTCACTATTTTGATCGTTTTTTGACATTGATTTCATCTTGCCTTTCCCAATGACTAGTTTCTTGCCGCTCGATTTTGATCTTGACATATTGAAGCAGAAACAGGAGTACTCTCCTGGAGGACTTTTTTTGTTGAATGTTAATCTTTTTTAAC
>CM038598.1:13621615-13648250 GCA_021533255.1 Ceriops tagal | reverse complement strand
GTACTCTCCTGGAGGACTTTTTTTGTTGAATGTTAATCTTTTTTAACAAGAAATCATGTTGTCCCCTTCAGAATAGAAAATTGCAAACACTTTTGTACCAAATTTGATGCCTTTGTACGTGTATGTATCTGAGTTTGCAAGCAGTGTATGCACTTAGATATGTGTGCCTTATAGCGCAGAAGATTCTTTCATTAGTCTTGACATCACTGGATTGTCCTGGTGGTGACATTATTCTACAGCATGCTGCAGATGAAAGGATCCAATTAGAAGAACTCCGTCAACAGGTAAACATGCTCATGTATGAAATATTCATTTATCATGTGCATGGCAACTCACTAGTTGTATGTGTAGGTGTTATCTGGGCAAGCAAAGACTGTTACCTATTTGGATTCAGAGGAAGAGCTGGTACACTAGCTTCCTAATCCTCATGATGCATAGGTTCTGTTGTGTGTCAGGTGCAGTCTGAGGAATATCTAAGATTGAGATAATTTTGATGATTACAGATACTTCCTGAGACAGGGCATCAGCTGCTTCTAAGTTATGCAGAGCAAATAAGAGAGTGGGGTTGGATCTGCAACATTCAAGCACAAGGTTCAGCAACCTTCACCAAGTAATTTATTCGCACTCCAGCATTTCTCCTGTCCTTCCATATTTGTTGAACACATGATGCCATATACAACATAGAATGACTCTTTTATCGGTTGGAAACCAAAATGGGATGACAGTGTCTGTGGTTGATGCGGAATGCAATGAACATGGCCTTCATGGACTTTAAACTTTAGAATTTGCCAAATAGCTGTATTTCACCTACATATGTTTAAGTTATTTTCTTCAGTTTCATAAATTGAACATCCCTGCTTTCTCTTTGGTTGATTACATTTAAAAATTGTAATTGTTGTGCAGGAACTTGAGTGCCCTCCACCAGCAACTAACAACTATCTCGCTTACTGGGGTGATGCACTGTCACCTCTTTGCTAGACCATCTGTTTAAATTTTTGTGTTTTCAGAGAACACTGGAGTGAACTGTTATTTTTCCCATCATTTATAGGGAATAGTGCAATCTTCTCTTCGAATTGATTTTGGTTACCCTCTAAAGGGTAATGGATGTCACATGTTAATCCACTCTATTTGTCTTGTATGGGTGGCATTCAGGTTCCCTGCATATTAGGTGTCAATTTATCCAATGGAGATCTTTTGGAATTTCTTCAGCAGGTGATATTGACTTCTCCTAATGTCACCCCCAGCCCATGCAACAAGAAAGAAAATAAAAGAAAGAAAGAAATCTCTTTCCTCATCAAGTACCATCTATTTTTAATTCTTTTTCCCACTGTAATCTTTAGCTTGCTGATACGGATGGTTCCTCGAGTATGCCACCAGCTGTTCTTCGAGTCCTCAATTCTAAGGCATGCAGAGGTGAATTTACGACCTTGCTTCAACAGCTCCTTTTATTCTGCTTGCTTTCCTCCATCTATGTCGAATTATCTTGATCGCTACATTGTGTTTAGGATATTAGAATTTGTCAACTGCGGACAATTCTAATTTCTTCTGCTGAATTTTGGCCTTTTTGTAATTCGTTCCACAGGCGCAATCATGTTTGGAGATTCTTTGCTGCCATCAGAATGTGCACTCATTGTTGAAGAGCTAAAGAAGACATCACTTTGTTTTCAAGTAAGAAAGAGTTATAAATTATTTAATATTTTGACAGAAATGCGAGAAGCACTGTTCAGAAGTTCTTTATGCAGTGTGCTCACGGGCGACCAACAATTATTCCTCTTGTCTACTTGGAGGCGTTGCATGAGCGAATAGCTAAGATTGGGATGTCGTCTGATTGTTCAACTGGGTTGTGGCATGGGATGTGTAGGCAGGAGCTCAGCCTTGAACGTGCAAAAAGGCGTCTAAGGATGGCTAGAAGTAAATAAATAAAAAGCAAATACGCTTGTAGATGTGTATTAATAAAAAAAAAAAAAAGAAAAAAAAAAGAGGTACAAATATACGAGTAAAGTCTATGTGATGCATACGTAGGCTCGCATTGAGACATTCTAGATTTGTTGTAAAGTCACATTCTTTAAAATCTGATGCAATGGCTGTCCAAATGGGCTAACAAATCGTTGTACGTAGAGGAATCCTCGAAAATAAAAAGAAAAGAAAAACACTGTGTACTTCTCGGTGTCTGTCTGTCTACCTAGAAAGGAAAAATAAAAAAATGGGACAAAATAAGAGCAGAAGAAATAGAAGCTCCTCGAGGAAGAGACTGCAACTGGCATTTCCCCTCCTCGTCCTCTCTTCCAAAAGCTGGGCAACAACCAAATATAGCCTGTTGTCATTGGGCGGGCGGATAGCCAACATGAATCAGGACCCCCTTGTTCCACCAAAATATTCATCGAGAAGTGCCGCGAGAGAGAAAAAGGGGTCCATGCATGCTTAGGCCATTTTCAATTGGCGGCCACAAAAGCTTAGCCGATGAGACGCACTGAAAGCCCCAACCGGAGCAAGGCGGGGCAGAGTTGCCGAGGCGGTATCAGCCTCACCGCCCACCCGTCCCTTTTTAGAAGATGGAAGGGGAACGGTCTAATGGTTGGCAGTTTATTTATGTACGTATATGTAATATAGGTGGCGTTTGACTTTTATACAATTATTTTGGTTGTGAAATTTCGTTAACGGCCCTCTTTCGCTCCATCCTTCCCTCCCCCACAAACCAAGAAGGAAAAAATTAAAATAAAATAAAATAAAATAAAATAAAACGAAAACAAAATGAAGAAACAAAAAAGGTACGAAAATGTAAGCACCCTCTTTGCACCTTACCCGTGAAAGAAGAAGAAGAAGAAGAAGAAGAAGAAGACAACCAGGGAATACAATCAGACAGTCCACACCAGTATTGCATCAACACACCGATGCGTTCGGACCACTGCAATAACATCCTTTGTTTGATCTGCATTAATCCTTGCAGCATTCTGAACCCAGAAAGCACGATCTTTCAACTGCATTCCACGCACTAAAAACTACGGAACCAAACTAAAATCCTTTTGTCCTTTTTTTTTTTTTTATCAAGCAACTGACTGTTGCAGCGCAGGAAGTTCCAATTTGGTGGATCAACAACGATCATGTTCATCCTCTTGGATTTTTGAAAGTTCGTTTGGTTAGTGCCTGCATGGCATAGAAGTGGAGAAAGCAGAAGTAAAGACCCGAAAACAAGAGAATAACAAGAATGGATACATCAAGCAAGACAATAGAATGAGAAGAAAATAAAATTGCTCATATTGGCAGACCTCATTAAAGGCTTTAATATTGCCTAGGAGTTGCTCTACGTGGTTCTGCCAGCTGATGTAGCATCAGCACCAGCAGAGTGCAGCAGAGGCTTATCAGATTCCATGTCCCCTTCCTGACTTTCCGTAACTGAGAGACCATGAGAAAAAAGAAATGAAGTGATGACCAACCCCATTTTGCCCAAATGGAATTTTTGTCTTGAATGTCAACAAGTTGATCAAATTCATCCTCCACCTTTCACTGTTTCTTCAATTAAGGAACTTACTTTCAGTGTTTTCTCAATTAAGGAACTTAACACTTTTTTTCTCGGTGCTCAAATTGCCCACTAACATTCAAGCTTCCACGCCTGGTTGCTTATTCTTAGAATGGTAATTGGCCGTAGGTAAGAATGTGAACATACAATAATACACTATAGAGTGACCGAACTATTTGATCGAGTTATCGTATTTGTAAGTCTCGGGTACTCATAGCAGAGATTAGAAACATTTGTCCCACCTGAACTAACCCAAGGGATAGTGCAACTTTAAAAATTTTTCACAACAGCAGCAAAAGAGAATTCTGAAAAAGATAAAAAGAAAAAGAAGAAACATCCAAAAAGTAATGTAGAAGAAAGTTGTTAAAACATCTAGATGCTGCATA
Organism: Ceriops tagal; assembly: GCA_021533255.1. Classification (NCBI taxonomy): domain Eukaryota; kingdom Viridiplantae; phylum Streptophyta; class Magnoliopsida; order Malpighiales; family Rhizophoraceae; genus Ceriops; species Ceriops tagal. Next base: position 13,644,347 of record CM038598.1, on the reverse strand, counting down.
AATTTATCAAAAAAAAAATGGAAACTAAACTCAAAGCTGCATCAAGCAGACTTCTCACTGGGAATCCAGAACCAGCAGCCGTGTCTAGCATTTCTTTTATATGTCTCGCTATAAAAGCAGCCAAAAATAGTGTGTCATTCTGGTCAATTGTGCAGCAAAGAAGTCATGTCATTATACTTACATTACAATACAACTAGAAACTGCCCGTGTGGAGAGACTTTAACCCACAGGTCACATTGACCATCACTTAAAGGATTATCCAAATTAGCAAAGCACGTATAACAATCATGATGCTGTTAGAGTTCAAAGCAATCATCAATAACAAAACTTGTAAAAAAGGGGGACATTCCTTACTAAAGTTAGGAGTAACTTGACTTTAATAGCAAAGTCACAGCTCCAAAGATCCAGCTACCAAACCTTCAGGCTGCTGGAGTGGCTATAGTCACAACCGAGAGGCAACAGCAACAAGTACTTTAATTTGCTATTGAGTAACTCAGGTGATATATCCAAATTACTCTTGCAACCATGCTTTATTAAAGACTTGCCCAATATATGGCATTTTTTATTCACTAGTGTTAGTATTCAAGAGCAAAGAATAAGTAGTCCATGTTTAACAGGTGCATAAAATCATATGCAGGAATATCAAGAAACCAGGGCAAAAGCTATTCATGGTTGAACTGCAGAACATTAAGCGTGCTGTAAGTGGAACTCAGCAACAAATCTTCAGGTTTTCATCATCCTTGATAAACCCCTTACACTCCAGAAAAACAATTAACTATTATTACATATCCATGCAAACTGCCTCAATGGCAGCAGAAATGAAATGCTGAAACTCCATTTTGGACCTGTAGAACATAAAACATGTAGTAAGAAATGGTTCAAACAAGAGATAACAATCAGACACAAAGGAAACAATGAGTCGCTAAGCACAGAGTGGAACTTGGCAACAAATGTAAACAGAGAAGCAAACAGGCAAAGATAATCATGCACCCCTGCATCACATAAAGACTGTTTCACCAGGTTGTATCCAACTAGTAATCAGGTCAACCAAAGAAAACATGGAACAAAGAAAGAAAAGCTCAAAAATTAAAAAAAACTTGTGCCAGTGTGTTCAATGACCAATTGCTCTGCAAGAATTCCTATATTTATGGTGTTGGCCCCCAAGTCTGCAATTGATATTATATAATTAGAAAAATGATACAACATTATAAACAAAAAAAATGAAAGGCCAGCCACCCAGCTCATTAGAGCCAATAATTAAAAGATTTAATGTGAAAAACCTCTGCTTTGTGTAAGCAGCCTGATGGAGAAGCCAAAGCATATTGGTATAGCCTCCCTTATCGGTAGTGCATTAAGAGAGAAGATTCAAATGAGCAAATTTCAGTAAAACTAGTGGAATAATGTATGAGATCAAACCAGATTTTCCAGGACGGCCTAAGCAATATATGAGAGGAAATGCAGACTAGAGTCCCAGACAAAAACATGATTGAATCCAAAATTTTTCTGCAACGGGAAGCTCCAATATGTGGATGAACAAGAACATAAAGTTTCTCATTTGCATTACTAAAAATACAAGAAAAAGAAATTACCCAATGTCTTCATTCAGGAAACGTCTATGGGAGGTAGTCTAACACCAGCTCAACAATGCTCACATCCTTCACTTGTCAGCTCAAGAGACTAGAAGTTGAAAAAAAATTCAGTCTCCTCAAGAAAGAAGAAGCAGCTGCAACAATCCTAAATTGGAGCCTGAGATTGTGAAATGCAAATGTGCAGTACAAGTTAAATATACAATCATTTCCAGGTTGCAAAGGGCAAACTGGAATGATTCCAAATTTGGAGATGAAAGAGAATATCAGCAGCAAAGCCACACATGTTCATCAAAAGGAAAAACTGTCAGTACCATGCATTCAAGGTTCCAAGCTACTCAGATTACTTAAGCAGACTGGCATCAAAACAAGCTTTATGAACCTTGTAACATGATCACAACATAAATGATTAATAAACTCTTCTTGCAATGAAATAACCTCCAGAAAAAAGTATCAATCAAGTCTACAGTTTGTCTTTTTTTTTTTTTTTTTTTTGGTCTAAGAGAAACTTAAGAATCTCATGCTGAATGGATGGTATGCAGTAGAGAAGATATTTTAAAAGTGCAAAGTATGAGACTAACTTACATTTCCTTGGCCACATGCTCAAAAAGTTGAGCTCTTTGTTTAAAAACAGAAATTTTCACGTGCTTTCCAGCAAATTACTGAACCAGCAGCATCTATGAGACCATAATTTCCTTCTCTGCCACAAGAATTCATCACCTCCTCCAGCAGAAATGCACCAGCCAAGCAATTTTAGAGATTAGTAATCACAAAAGCTAAAGCAGAGAAACCTAAAATAAAGCAAAGTTATGAACATACCTAAGAGTAATATTAGGACAACCATGAATTCTCCATAAATACCCTCCAACTAAATAAAAGTATGTCAGAGCAGAACACCAGCCAAATTTTGGGAAATCTACTTGATATGAATATACCACAAAACAAAGTCAAGTAAAAAATTAAAAAAAGGAGAAAGTGCTTCAAGAATTGTACTAATATCACTTGGTGAAACCACAAATATAAACATACTAACCATCTACACTAAAGAAAATATTAGCATTAAGCATAAATGACAGCATTTCAGTCACAAGAAGAACTAATTAAAAAGACATAGCAAATTAGTACTCCCCTTTGGAACACAAAAGCTTGAGCCAAGTTATCAGCCCAAGAGTTAGCAGGGAACTACTCCAATGCATTAGGTAGAGTGCATGCTTGTTTGAGTCTATAATAGCAACTAAATGTTTTTCAAACAAATAATTGGTTGTTCACTAAGATGCATTATCAACTTGCTCAAGTATTATAAAAATTTTAAATAGCAACTGAGAGGCAAAACTGATTGGCATCCACAAAAATTTTTGCTTATTATCAAAATAGATTCATCTTAGACTTCATTAAAATTTCAAAAGATAATCAAGTACATTAGTAGTCAACGACTATATCTGGGATTTATCAGAAATGTTAGATAGCAACTGAGAGGCAAAGCAAGCCCCGAACAGCTAAAGGTAACACCATCCTCATCAGCAACAAATTGATTTGCACCCACAGACAAAGGATGCACCTGCCAAAGACATGTATGAAAATCTTAAGCATCAAAGAAAAACTCACCACGATCACCTTGCATAGAGATGATAGTTGCATATTCACATAAACTGCACTGTGGTAATAAAAATGACTATATAGTAAACACACTGATGTCAACATAATTTTTCACCTAGGCATTTTAAAACCTAATGAACAAGGTAATAGGCATCATAAACCATTCATTATTCTCATGAAAGGGATAATTTCAGATCAAAAGACCAAGCTAACCTCCATTTTCATGCTCCAATCATCAGAGCCTTCAGGTTTCAGTGGCTGCTCTAAGATAATAGAGAACGGATCTATCGATGATTTAAGCATTTATGCCATCAAAGCAGCAGTTTCTGTCTAAATACATACATATTGGCGGCTAATCCAAATTAAGAGTAAAATGAGCTGAATTAAACTACACCTAAAAATCAAACAGAGACAAGCAAAGTTGTTGATCATATACCTTATATGCACTACTCATGATCCCAAGCACAGATGTGCAAGAACAAATATAAATTGTTGAAGGGCTTCTGCATGGAGATTATTGTTCACATGTCTGCCTAAGAAATCCCAATAACATAGGTAAACAGCACAAATAGAAGAACACTTAACATTTGCATAAAAAAAATGGAAAAAGAAAAGGAAAAAAAGAAAACCTATCTTAATTTATCAGAAATATGAAAAAGGAAGATCTTATGAAGAAATATTCACAAACAATGTTTCGGGGTCCAAAACATGCGTGCAAGCATGGGAAGAAAACATGTGTCAGTTGGCACATTGGTGCCATCAAAATCTCCAAAATAGTAAAGCCACACATTTCAATCCAGACTAAGGAAAAAGGTGAATCCACGCAAGTTTACATGGCACCTTCCTTCCTATATACTAATTTTCTTTCAAATTATGATCATCTTAGCATCAAAAACTATTTCAGTTCTAGAAAAGTGATTACAACAGACACAGAATTCAAGAAAGAGAAGCTGCCTCCACTCTGTCTCTCTCAATTAGTGATTTTCTTTCTGAAGGAAGATGATCTTCGGGTTCAGATTACTGATCACCAAAACCAAATTCAACGGTTCTTGATTCGTCGACGCCATAAATTGGGCCGTTTTCACTAAAAATCTGGAGATCTTGATTGATTCTGGAGAAATTAGCCAAAATCAAAGAGGCAATAGAACAAGAAAGACAAAATCAGTAAGAAAGAGAAATTAAAAGAAAAGGAACATTACACGAATCGACCGTTGCCAAAATGAGTGTCTACCGCCCTCGCTCTGCATCATCGATGGGCTGAAGAGCCTCTCGAAATTCTTCCTTGTCGCTGTCTCCGCCGGACTCGTGTACGTCGCCTCCTTCCAGCGCTGAACTCCAGGCTCTGCTGAACGCCACGCCATTTTAGAGGAAGGAAAAGAGGAGAGGCAAAGAGGGACGTTTTAGTTTTAGTTTTAGGTAGGAACGATTTGTGAATTTACATGGATGGCCTTGCCCTCTTCTCGGGTGGATTTCTGAGTTCACAGAAATGACCTTTTCCTTAGCGTTTTCTTTTTCTCGTGTCACAACGGATTTGTCAAAATTTACGCAAGTAACCGTTTGCTTTTTCTGGCATTTAGGTGTCTGTGTGGCAGTAATAATAATTGTTGGGAAAAAAATGTCTGAATTTATATGTGTGAAATTTTTTTTCCCTTCCTTTTTGAACAATCCATGTGAATTTTAAATAAATAAATAAATAAATAAAATGAGACTATTATTTTTTTAAGTCTTTTGTTTTTCTCATTTAAAAAAAATAAACTTCAAAACTGGGTATAATTAGAAAAAATATAAAAGCTGCCTGGATTCGAAACGAGAGAGCAACCACCGATGGGAATTGCGCGGCGGGGGGGCGGGGTGGGGGGGGCACAAGTCATAAAATTTCACTCAGTAAAATTACCACCGACGGAGCTGATACAGCACAAAACAACACTCTCCTCCGGTAGGCGGTGGCCCAAGGAAAGGTGGAAGTTAAATCTCTAACTTCAGTAACTCCAACCCTTGCTTTTACTCGTTTAGGTCTTCTTCGTTCAAGGAGAGAAACCAGAAGGGGCTGCCTTCTCCCACACTCCAACACCCCCCCCCGGCTTTTTTTTTTTTTTAAATAATGTTTGTGGAGTTTGTCTACCAAAATCACGGACACAAAAATTAATTTAGTCACAGCAATCCAATACGCCAGTCAAACTGTAACCACATCTGGACAACTTATATCTGTTCTAACACAAACACATACGGTAGCTTCGTGTGATCGAAGTCCATAAAACTGTCCATTGTCGACTCCATCATCATCAAACCATAATCGATTCCACTATGCACGCAAACTATGTATAGTCCCATAATTACAGTAAAAAGTACTTTGTTAAAAACCCTCAAGATTGGAAAGCCATCGCCGTGGGTTCCACACCAAGTCAAGAATTAAGATGGTCAAACAAAACAGCACTCGCCCCATGAAATCAATATCATCCTGTCATGCCGTAGTCCTCTGCCTGCTCATACAGAGTGTAGCTCCCTGGCATTCCCATCTTTCCAGTCAGGTGGTCCTCTCCTGCATCAAGTTGATGTGGCACGGCATAAGAGGCTTGCCATTCAGATTTCACAGTTACGATGTTCAAATCTAAACACAACTTCCGCATGCAGCAACATGAAAACAAGCAGTGAAAGTAAATGATTCCATCTATACCAGACCTAATGACTGCAATATCATCTAGCAGACAATACATTTTGCCACCAGCAGCACTTAGCAATTTAGCTGCAACATTATAGAGCCCCTCCAGACATTTCTACGCATTATTTAGTACTTCTTCCTTAATTGTAACTGCTTTCACCCGTATGTAAATAAGCACTGCATTGACATAACTGCATGAATTTATGAAGAAGACCCATGTACGACCATATCACTCTGGTCACAAAAGCTGTGCTAAAACAATAAGACAAAGGCCCAAAGGAGAATACAAATTTCATTATTTGATCAAATGGAATCGCCTGGAGAGAGTAGGTTGCAGAAAATCCATTCAACCTGTCCATAACTTGGTTAACGCACAAAGTGCACATTCAGATATGAAAAAGGTACACAGGTATTATCAAATTATCATTCAAGATGACATCGGATTAACATGTCCTTCGAGACCAGGTCCAGGTGGCAACTGCTACCTTCCCTTCTGCAAAACATTGAAGGCATTCCAAAATCATCAATTCAAAGATTTTGTCAATACTAAATTCAGGCATTGGTCTGTCCCTGCGAATTTATGGACTGACAATATGCCATAAAGGAGTTTTCTGTTGCCAGGCTGTATGGTAGGTAAGAAAACAAATTCACAGTTTTAAACAAGCTACATACTTAGATTTGGTAACACACCCAAGAAATGGAGTTCAGAGCTTATCTCAGGGCTCTGGAAGCACAGATCTTCAGCCCTAGGTAGGTTCTGCTGGGAGTGAAATATGTCTGGCTTCGTTTTCTTCTCATTCAACGAATCAACTTCTGTCTCCACTTCTGATTCAGCATTGTTGGATGATGCAACCATTTGTTTCCTTTTTGATCGAGCACGCCTATTCTGAAACCAATTATAAACATTTGACTCGGATATTTGTCCATGCTGGCTGAGTTCAGAGGCTATCTCTTTTATCTTCTGCTTGCTTGGAGTTCCATTCCCTTGATCAAAGATGCCCTCCAAAGTTTGAAGCTGGACAGGTGTCGGAGTCCACCGCTGTCTAGCAGTGATTTTGTGCCCAGCAGAAGCCATCAATGGGTCACAGTATAGGCTTCCCAGACGGCCTCCTGAAATTGCAATTAGCAACTCTGCTGAGAATCCAGACTCAGACAACTTCAACACAATTTAAAACTCAAGAAGCATAATAATTTAATATCTTCCGCCCCAGTACGTGAATCCAGAGAAGGAATATAAAGAGATATGAGCAGAAATTCCAACAATCGGCAACAATATGTTGGTCTTTCTCATCTAAGGCACCTAGATCATACTGCACGCGTTTACCACTACGAACAAAGCAGTAATTTCTCAAATCAGACCAGTTTCAAAGGCTTTTGATAAAGTTGATGAGAGAACTTTGTTTCCACATGATGCCGTATTGGATATTCATTTCCTCCCATTAACATGCCTTCAGATGAAAGAAAAAAAAAAGAAAAAAGAAAGAATCATACCATAAGTGTCAAGGAGCATCATAAAGCTACAACCTTTTGGTTCACATGGGCGAAATATATACATTAATGAACCCAAAAAAACATTCCAACAACAGTTGATGTGAGGATCAGGATTTGGCACGGAAAGGACAAAACAGAGTAGATGCAGAGAGAAAAACAGAGGGATATATGGAAAAGGGAAAAGGAGGGGGAGAACAAAGGTGTTGGCCGGGGGGGGGGTAGTTGGTGTGGTTGGGAGGAACCTGCAAGATCTTGATGGGCAGAGAGGTTCTTGTGCATCTCGACGAGCTGCTCACAGATGGTACCGTAAACAGCTATCTGCTTCCTCAGAGTTTCCAGTTGCTCATCCGTCATAACCTTCACATACATCATTCCTCCGTTCCCGTTCCCATTTCCATTCCCATTCAAGCTAATATTGCCATTTCCATTCTCACCCTGATTTTGATTTTGATTTTGATTCGCGTGTTCTTGACTGTTTTCCCACTCCATCATATGCGAAGCTTTCTTTTTCACTCAGTCATAGCACCCAGAGCCTCTCTCTCTCTCTCTCTATCTCTCTCTCTCTCTAAGTCTGTGTCTGTGTGTACAGTGGAAGAAAGTCAGTCGTTGAAAACTGGTCAGTGAGAAAAAAAAAAAAAAAAAAGAGGAACAGACAAAGTTTACATACAAGCATGCATACATACATACATACATACATACATACATACATACATATTTGGTGAAAAAAAAAAAAAGAAGAGGAGGAAGAGGAGGAGGCGTGAACAAAGTTTAATATTGTTGTTTTCAATTTTGTTCCTCTACTGTTACTACAGGTTCAGAAACTAAGGGCACTTACCCCACCATATACCCCTTATCAATATTCGATTATATGGATTAGCGTCAATTGTTTTACTATATGCTTTGCTTGTTTATCTTTTCATAAATATGTTAATAATAATAATAATAATAATAATAATAAGGCAAGTATTTTTGCATGGCTCATATTTGGCAATTAATCTGTCTTGGATTGGATGGCCAGTTATATTCGGGGGGTAATTATTTCATTAACCCTTAATAAAAACATTTTTGAAAAAAAAAAGAAGAAGAAGAAGAAGGATAGAAAGTATCTCACGTATGTCCAGAATCTTATGTGATTTTTATACGGGCCATCATGTATGTGTGTATGTATAAGTAAACATGTCTCTAATATATTATAATTTGATTTTATTCTATTTATTGTACAATACTATCTCTAATAATACTTTGTCCTATATTTGTTATTTATATCCGTAAGATTCATTAATAAAGAAATATATATTCTTTTAAAATTTTCGCTTTTAAGATTGCAGAGGAGACGGCTTGGCACGGAGGGAGTAGGCATGCCGCCGCCGTCGCCGCCATCGCCATGTGACCGATTACCAAACCAAAACGCTGCAGTCAACAGCGACAGACCGTGAACCCCAAAAGTAGAGTAAAAGTAAGGAAAAACATTCTTCAAGTCTCTTTATTGAGAATGGCCGATGGGCAAAATGGCAAAAGGGTGGGGAGAGTGACAAGTCGCCCATAATAATAATTTGGCAAGTTTATTACAGGAATAATACTTAAAATCAACGTAAGTATTCATAAATTAAAATCACTCAAACATAATTATTAATTATTACATATAAAAAAAATTATTATTATTATTATTACTATACATTTCAATTAAATTATATATATATATATATGAACTATACGCTTATAGATTCGTATTTACCACACTCATTTATTCATTTCCCTTTCAACATTGTTTTCTTTTAACTTGGCATCCAATTAATTGGCAATTTCTTTCTTCTTTCTCAGTAGTTTTTTTTTTTTTTTTACGTCCCGTTATAGAGCCCCGCGCCGCCTCTCCGGCCTGCATCTGACACGTCTTCTGGTTGGCCCCACTACGTACGCTGCAGCAGTGCAATGCAAAAGGTCCGAGGGCAGGTGTATTAGCACGATAATATGATGTTTGATCCAATCATGGTTGGACTGGGCAACCCATTGCATACAATCATTATCCATAGTAGTAATTCAGTGTTGTTTTTTTTTAATCATTATATTTATTTTTTATTATTTTTAATAAATAAATTGTTTATATTAAAATATAATTTCCAATTTTAAATTTAATATTATTAAAATTAGATATATAAAAAAATCTATGTAAATCAAATAGATACGAGAAAATTCAATAAAAATATTAACAGGTAATTAATACTGATTTATAAATGAGGTGATTAATATCACTAAAGTGTATATATGTATATATATATTGATATTATTATTATTATTAAAAAAAGACCATTTGTTTTATATTATATCATATATGCCGCACCAAACTAAAAATATTTGGATTTGATGTTAATGGAAGATGGACCACTGCTCGACACGTGTGAATAGAATTTCCTCGAATTGTCCAATCTCCCAGCTAGTTTATGCCAATTAAGAGTCCCGCGATGGCCAATTTAGTCAAAATAAATAAATAAATAATATATATATATATAGATATGAATATGAACACCCTTAAAGCTCGGAGATGTATATTTTAGTCCGTTTTACACTTAAAAAAAAAAGGGAGGGGGGGGGCCCGCTTGTCCCTATGTTTCGAGTCAAAGGCAACTGCTCGCTTTCCTCTCAAGTGTAACAAACGTTTTGGAGTATACAAAAATTTAGTTTTAAAATTTTCAAAATTTTATATCTTTTAAATTAGTCGCTTTTTACAGAAGTTAATTAAAACAGTCAAAAACTACTTATTAATTAAATGAAAAGTACAAATAAATTAATTATCTTTTGTTTAAAAAATTGATTTAAATAAATTTAAATAAAAATATAAAAAATTGAAAATTCAATTACAAAAATTTAAGATCATTTTTTTATTAATTATATATTTTCTCTCTTGTACTTGACTTTTTCCGTCGTTGGTGCGAGTGATAATAGCTACCCAGTTTAATTATGGAGCTGTAGAAGAAAAAAAAAATTATTATTATTATATACATTCAGGAAAAACTTGCGAGTTAATGAACCAATCAAGGCACTAATTGAGGCAGAGGGCAGTCGGTGCAAGGACAGACAGTTGGGGTTGGTCTAGAATCTTTTACGAATTGAATGCCTTGCGGAATTTTGGGGACCAACCTAACCTAGGCTAGTGGCCACCTCTATACCTACCACAAATAGTCTTTTCTTGCTGGTACAAAGCCAACTTATCTTGGATACGACCAAATGATTGGTCTTCTCTCTTTGATTCTTTCTTTCTTTCTTTCTTACTTACTTACCCAATTACTTGTTTTTTTTAAAAAAAAAAAGAAAAAAAATTACATGGATTCTTTCTTGGATTCTTATTCAATCGCGACAATCTACTTCAAGTTCAACCGATTTGTAAAGCTCTATAAAGTTGATTTGTGATTGGGTTTGGTTTTTTTTTTGGGGGGAGGGGGAGGAGGGGGGATGGGGATCATCTTTAATTATTGTATCTTTAGGAATGTTATAATAAAGGGATGAACTTGATAATTATTAAAGTCTTAGATGACCCCATGTGACCCTTCCTCCCCCACAAACCAAAAAAAAAAGAAAAAAGAAGGAAAAAAAATAAAAGGAAAGAGAAAGAAAAAGAAAAGTGGGTTGCCTGCCTTCCCTCCCTCCCTTAATCTACCGTATGGTATCTCGACCTTTCACAAGATCCCATCCCAGTAAGAATGGTAGTGAAGTGGGAGGAGACCTTGTAATGGACCTCCGACGACGACGACGACGACGACGACGAATATTTCGCGTCCTGCACTTTGCCCGAACGTACCTAACCTACTTTTGCGCTATCTTATTAACCGAATTGTCTCAAGGAAAACAATTTTCTTTTACGCGTGAAAAAAAAAGCAACACAGTTATGGTGGCAGCGGGTGTAGACCGCATGGTGGCTAACCGAAGAGAAGAGACGAATCGGAAGTTTGGGGTTACAAAAACAATAATCACGAAAAGGGAGGAAATATTAGGCCCAGTCCACTGTTTTAAAGGATGGCACAGCGCAGGAAAAGATGGGCCTAGCCTGCTTGCTTGTTCAGGCAAAGCGGGATAATTACAAAACACGGGCCATCCTTTTAACCGCCACCAAACCAATCGGGTGAAGAATTTAGGCCCAATGCTCACGGATTAAGACTTCTGTTGGTGCGCATGGTCGGTAACTCCTGCCTTTTTGGGCAAGCCATGACCAAATTGGATTTGCTGCCAAGGGCAATCCGACGGTGGTCACGCAATGCTCCTTGACCGTGACAACTTTGTTAATCTTAAAAATGGATTTGGTAGCAATAAAAATTTTCAAGTGCTCTCTCTCTCTCTCTCTCTCTCTCTCTATATATATATATATATATATCTATCTATATATATTTTTATTTAGTTATTTTTGTATTTTATTTTTCTGATTTCGGTATTGGCACCCCTCACCGGCGGCCGTTTGTCTTTGTGGGGTGCCAACAACCTTCGGATCATATTTTTGAGCTCTCATCTTTTGAATAGGACAGGATTTCTGTGCTCGTAGATACGATCTTTGATAGATCTAAATATACACAGTTAGGCACCCAACCCTGTCAAAAACGATCCAAGGTCAATAAATGATTATTGCAGCTTATCCCATTTACACTTAGCTTCTATACCATTTCAGAGACCCACAAACATTATATATATACAGGCAAGCGCAATCCACACGCACCCGAAGCAAGCAAGGAAGGCAGCCCCAAAATCCATATACTCATTTGCATGCCTTGGCTCTACATGCGCGCTCATAATTGCTGCATGTAGCTGAGATTGATGATGATCAGCAACAGAGAAAGCACCAATGCCAACCAAGGGTCACAAAGGCGTGTCCTTTACAGCTTTCCCAAATGCATGTTTTCCACAGTTTCCTCAATGAGGTCTCCCATTATCAGACATTCCATCTCCTTCCCGCAGCCATCGACCTCACCGTTTATTAAAATGGACCAAGGTGTGGATCCCAAGTTCCCGGCCACCATGGTGTCTAGTGAATAGTAAGACTTGTCGTCGTCTGGAGGATATACATACTCCCGGATCATCTCCCACACGCAATCCAGTAATTTCTTTCCCCTCAAGGGTGGAATCGTCCGTGAATCACTAATCTTCCTTCTAAATCTAGACGTGGTACCGGGTGGTCCAAGCACAATTGAAAGTGCTTCATTCAACAAATCGAATAGTACTCTGCGATCTACCTTCTCCTTTTGATCCTCCGTGGTTTCATTGTCCTTGGCCACTCTTTTACATGACTCTTCTACTTCGTCAAAAAATGAATCGCTGATAGGCTTTGCAAGTGTGTCCCGTTTCTGTAAGCATCTGTCGGAAGACCCATTGTAGTACAAACCAGAAGTAACGAGTAAATCTCTTACGTAAGCTTCTGCTGTGTCATCTACATCCACCATGAACTCCATATGCTTATGATCGACCATTGTGTCCCCTGGGCCGTCTGACTCAAGTTGGTTTAGTTGCCTCCGCAGTTCTGTATGTGATCAACAAACAGAAAAGGCTGTTAGCTCAAAATGTCCACAATTCATCTATCATTGGTTTATATATCACTTTTGTTCAGATTGTGGAGTCTTGCACTTGATTTGAGAGGAAAACCTTGTTCATCAAAGAAAAGTAGCAGAGGGCATTAATAAAATGTCTCATCAAATGAATACATGCAACATTCTTAGCAAGTTCAACCACACATCATAATCATGCATCAATCGTACTAGCAAATTTTTGAGTACAGGATACAGGCATCCAAGCAAGGAAGCAATTGGTTCAATACCTTTCAGATTAGAGCTGATCTCTCTAAAAACCTGTGGCATATCATTATCTTCTTGCAGCATTGGATCAGGTGTTGATACCGGGCTGAAATCATCAGCTGGCCTCCAAAACTCTTCCTGAGGACCACTGCACACTGATGCAGGACTTGGAGGCACCTCAGTCGAGTTTTCCTAAGATGCATAACAGAAGTAAGTCAATTAGATAATACAAAGTGTTGAAATATATGTACATATGCATTTGTTCTGATATTACCATAATATGTCTGTGGCCGAAATTCTCGGTCACCGTTGGTCCATTCATGACATCTTTTGCAAGATACGGTTCCAAGTCATATGATTCCACAGTTGATTGCATCTTCTTGCCAAACAACATGCCCTTAAGAGTAAAACCATATCTGATATTAGAGACTGTTTCTTTGATACTGAATCTTTCTTTCTTTTGTTTTTTCTTGTCCACAGAGACATTTTCAAGTGCTTCGTGCTTTCTCCTGATATGGGCACCTGTTAGAATGTGGCGATCCTCCAAAAGAAGCTTCCCAAAAGATGTGCCAGATACAGGGGCTGATAAAGACCTAATTAGGTTCTTGGGAGAAAAATCTCCATTGAGCATTCCATTTTCATCTCCATGCCTGAAAGATCTAGTTTGCATTTCTTCTTCAGCTTTCATGATTTCCCAGTAGCCGTTTCCATGTTGAGTTTTTGAGGTTTCTCCAACATGTTTAAGTCTAGCCTCTCCATTATCTAAAATAGACAATCTAGAGCTTCTGCTAACAACTAAGGGAACATCACAATGAGTTTCTCTGTTCAGAACATTCCTCAGTCTATCCGACAAGAATCTCCGGGTCTCCCTGTTGATGAACTCTGGAGAACCTGTTCCATTGAACTGAATTTCATTTCTAGATGATCTTGTTGATTCTGATCGAAGTAAATTTCTTCCAATATCACAGGTAGCACTTTCTCTGACTTGTTTTGCTATAGGCTGAGCAATTTTTTTTTGATCTGATGGTACTCCGCTAAATGGAGTTTCAATTTCACTTCCTCTGACCACACAGCCCCTTCTAAGAGCTTTTCCTTGCGATTCACTTTTCAGTCGTTCCTTCACCTCCTCAAGAAAATCTTCTACACTGCCTCTGTCCTCTAAGGTACATGATGAACTGGTCCAAGACTCTTCATTTTTGCAAATCTTGCAAGGACCAGGCTTCAAGATCACTATCCTTGTGGAAGCAGAAGATTTGTCCAATTTCTGATCATAATTCAGACAGAACTGCCTTATTGATGAAATAGATTCCAGATCAGAGGGCTGCTTCCTTGGAGAAGTAGAACGTTTCTGTTGAACTGGGAATCGTTCCATTTTATATTTATGATGCTGTAAGCCCACTTTTTCAAACCTTTTTTTCATCTTGAGATCCTTGTCTTCCACATGCTTCTCACTAGCTGATAAACCCATGTATGCATTAGTTATTTGTTTTGGCCTGTTGATGTTCCCTTGAGCAAGCAATTTACCAGGAATGCCACCAAGTTCAACAACTCTAGAACACTCCTTAAATCTGGCAGCCTGCCACGCTTCAAAATCCTTCTTGAACTTCTGTAATTCCTCCTCTTGTGGATGCTCTCGACGCATGGGTCTTTCTAGCTTAAGGCCATTGCTCCACCTATCAGTATCCATCTCTTTATCATTGTCAAACAAATTGAGGTCCATATGCCTGCCAGATTTGGTGTTGGAAGAGAAGAGAGTAACTGATGCCCCAACACTCTTCTCTTTTTTTGAGAACTTAGATTTTGTGCTCCCATTCTTTTTGTCAATTGGTTGAATTGTAGATTTTGTATCCACTGGCAGCATGTCCACGCCCATCAATCTAGCCACAATGCTTGGTGAATTTTTCTTGGCTTTAGATTGCTTGGAAATTTCCTCATTAATCAACCTCTTCATCGAAGAGTTCTTTACAGACCAGTCTTCTTCCACTTGACAAGAACACTGAGAATTTACAGCAACAATTTTATCAATGTCTGAGCAAAGAGGAATGATAGGTAGGAAATTATCAATGGGATGCATGAATGGCCTGGATGAATATGGGAGGCTGGAGATAAAAGCCTCCGAGAAAAGTTTGCTGGGGGCCAAATATTTGTGGATGTTAAGCAAGGACGGATGAGTATCATTATCGAGGAAGATATGGTTGCAGCAAGAGTCCAAATTCAGGCATTCCCTAGAACTCAGAAATCATGTGAATCTAAACCTCCAGATGATCCCTTAAAAATGTTCACTTGCCCCTAATATCCGCACAAATGAAGAAAGAAGCTTATAACAACTCACAATTGTAGAAGCATAGTGTTGGAAGGCAAAAGAAGCATAGCATGTTTAATGCCAAAAGAAGGCTTGTGTTTAGGAAAGATTACCAGCCCATTTCCTGAATCAAGACGGTGCTGAGAGGTTTCAACTTGAACTTCCAGGCTATTTCGAGGAGCTTCTAACCCTGTGGAGCAGTTAAATAAGTACATTATATTTTAAGCCAGAAAGGGGAAATAAAAAAACAATATTTCATTGAATTGTTCTTATTACACTTGGTTAGAGATGGAGAAACATGATATTCCACGCATATAAGAGCACATTGCTAGATCTCATAAATTTGACAATCTGATACAAGTACCATTCGCATGAGCCATATTTAACAATTCAAGGCGGTAACGAAAGGTTGAGAATATCACGATCAATTGCATAACATCAACTTTACCCTTGCAAAGCCTCAAGGAAACCCAAGAATTGTAACATTCAGAAAACCCAAGATAACACTGACACATATTATAGAAGCTTCTCTTCTATACTTTGATAAGTTCTGTCTTGGTTGGCCGTAATCAAGAACAAAAGTCAGCACTGAATTGCTTAAGAGAATAGATAGATGGGTTCCACGCTGATGGAATTCTTAACCATCAATGGTAGCCATAATTTCAAATGGGAATGAGAAATGTATTTGAGCAAGGATCATTGGAATTTCAGAATGGACATTCAGAAAATAAGTTGAACTGCACACTTGGGTCGGAAAGCATCTGGAAATATGTTGGCACTTACCATCCACATGTCGCTTATGTGCAGCTATTTTCCTTGCCATGGTGCTTTGATGGTAGCACAAGAGGTGCGGTAATCCTCCCATGCAGCAAGATTACCTAAAGAAGATAGGCCTTGTCCTAGGTAATGCAACAGCCTCACCCCATGAAAACCTAAAGTGGTCGTCTTTATCTGCCTATTTTACACCCTGCAAGGCCACGAATTCGTCCAATACGATACAGGTACATCTATTAGATAATGCTGCCTCTAGCCTAAAAAGAACAGTTAAATAAACTAGATGAAGGTCCATTTTGTACTCCAAACGAGATTGGCCATTGCATCAGAATTGATAAACAATTATGAAGTTGGCTAGATCGAACAAACTCATTGAAGAACTATCAATTCACATACAGTATAATCCATAGAATGATGGGGAGTTAATTTACAAAATTGACTCAAGTACACCAACAAACAAGAAGGAAAGAGAAATGGATGGCATCGACATCTACAAGTTAAAAGGGCAATGCCTTCATCGTTTTCCATAAACAGACGTGCTCATAAGCAAACGTGGCAAACAGCGGTGCTCTGTTGTCAACTGACAGAGTGTATAAAAGTAAAATTTGAGCCTGCAACAGAAACGTCACAAGCAAATTTGAATTTGTGAAATTCATGTGAACACCACACCGCCCCTCCCCCCCCCCCCCGGGGGCGAAAAAAGAAAAAGCAAAAAACTTGTGGAAGTGAGGCTGAGGCAAAAACACAGAGGCCTCAGTCAGGTGAATTTATTTTGGACAATTATTCGTTGTTTCAGAAAGCAATCACAATGAAGACGCAGCACAAGCTCTGCTTTCATAATGGGAAACCCAAAAAAAGAGGAAAAACAGATAAAAAGAAAAGAAAAAAAAGAAAACAGAGAAGAGAAAAGAAGAAGAAGAAGAAGAAAAAGCTATCTTTGTCATTAAGCCGAAGGGCAGAAATACCAAAAACACGAGCATAGTTTGCAAAGTTACCGTTGAGAGAATCGGCAATAATCAAAACGTAGCAGCACCGAGCTAGTGGCGGAGTCAAAAGCCTGAAGTTTTGCTTAACTAGTCCTGTTTTCTGAACTGAAAAGCAAAACGAAAAAAATAGAAAAGGGAATATGCATACCAAGGAGACTGAGAGAGATGCCAGAGAGAGAGAGAGAGGAAGAAGAACAACAAAAAAAAAAGGCAGAAAATTCGAAGGTGGGATTTGTAATTGTGAAATTGAGGATGACGAAACCAAAAGAAGATGGCAAAATGTGATGTGATGAAATAGAATGACAATTAATAACATGAAGAAGGAAACTTGGATTTAGTAATTAGTAGAGAGAGAGAGAGACCACATGTGGTACTACGCTACGCCTTTAGGCTGTAAATGTTCGATCAACCCCACCAGCCAGAAAGCAAACCTTTTCCATTTGCCGTCTGCCCTTTTCGTTTTATTGGTAATTCATTAATAATTTGATTCATGGCGTTGAATATTGGGAATTAGAGAAGAGATATATATATATATATATATATAAAAGGCGGTGTCGCTGTAAGGAAGGATCTCTGACGACTCCCCTGATTTAATAAAGACTTCATTGAGCAAATAATAAGAGAAATGAGGTGCATTGTGGTTTTACTTGGGGTAAAGCAACGGCTCGGAGGGGGTGCCTCTGCTCCACTTGGCGCCACCGCAAACGCAAACGTGTATGAGAAGTAGGAAGGGATGTGTTATGTTTCGTTTGTTTTTCCCTTCGGTTTCTCATTTAATTTCTTTTTTCTGCGGACGATACTTTGTAGCCTGTCCCCTGCCAGCCAGCCATGCGCTGCTGCTGGCTGGTTTTGTGTCAGAAGGATGATGTCAGTAATCATTAAAAATGTGCCCAAATTGTAAAAGAGAGAAGCTCCTGTGGCTTGCTTGCTTTGCTGCACATTGCAACATACATATATTAGTTTTACATTTTATATATTATATATTCTGCTTCGTCGATTAGTTTTGTTGTTTTTTTTCTTCTTCTTCTTCTTCTTCTTCTTCTTCTTCTTCTTTTTCTTTTTCTTTTCTTCTCTTTCATTTTAAATATTTTGGTGCAAAGTCGGTCCTGTGGTGTTGACAGCCAATTCGGCTTGGCCTTGGCATGCCTCCTTAGGCTTTTCCTCCTGAGCCTGTTTCGTAAGTCGTAGTAACTTAAGCTTCACAACTGACCAAAAAGTGCGGTTGCAAGTGCAGGGCGACTCACGAAAACAACAACCCATGTAACGTCTTTGTACAGCACTATTGTTGTTGTTCTATCTATTACTACAAGAAATCTTCGTCGTCACCACCGTTTTTTTTTTTATCCTCAAAATTCCCCTCTTTCCTCCCTCCGCATTTTCTTTACCATTTTATTATGTTTATATATGCATGCTTGCAAGACAGATCGTCTTCCGTTCTTTAACCCAATAATAATAATAATCAGAACGGCCAGACACCCCCACTTTGATTTTCCTTCCTTCCTTGACAACTAAATCCAGGTCCACCCCCACCCCCACCCCCACTCCCCCAAATCTACCAATCTAAAATTACCTTTTACCACACGATAAATACACAGATTGCATACCAATTCCCAATTCACTCGTGTGGGATTAAACAGATTAAGAAACCAAAAATGCCTAATCCAAATCAATATGCCTTTTTTCTTCTTCTTCTTCTTACCTTTCTAAGTATTTTAATGGTGAACGAAAAGTGGAACAAGAGGATGGAGACAGACAAGGAAAAAATAATATATATTTTTTTAAAATAAAAAAAAAGGTGGTGTGGGGTGGGGGGGGGCGGGGGAAGTAATCTCTTTTACTATACTACTTATTAAGATGATGGATATTCGCAACTTTGGTTGTAAAGTGATTCTCCTAACTAAATTACGTTAAGAGAGCGGCTGTCATGTGTTTGAAATCTCATCTGTTCCTTTTACAATTTTCAACAACCAACAAGAAACCAATTATTGTTACAATAACCCTCCTCCTCCCCCTCCTCCTCCTCCTCCTCCTCTATGGCACTGAAAAGAGTTGCGGGGCCTCCCTAAATGGCTGGAATGGGGGACCACTCCGCAGGGCATCTTTTCCACTACGCCACATGGCCGATCGCCGACATTCGCAAAGTTTTTTCGTTGGCCAAAAAAGTCGTTGCAGTCGTAGTCATGGTAATAATTATTATTTTTCGGTCGGCTTCTCTTCTCTGTCGGGAGGGGAGCTTCGTGGGGCCACCTCATACTGGGCCAAAGTTTAGGATACAGGAGCCCGTGCAAAACCTTCTTTAAAGACTGGCTAGGTCCAAAATTCGTCCTCGGGGGCCTTAGTAAGATGGTAATCCAGTCCATCTAATTCTAAATAACACAGGCCGAACCCCCCTCCCACCCCCAATCAATGCTTATCCCTTGGCCCGGTCTTCTCTACCAGAACCATTTTCGTCTATATATGATTAGATTATATGCTCTTCTCTCGAATGTAACTATCAGCGCCAACGAAGGCCAATTATCCGATTTTCTGGTGAGTGTCATTGCCAACATGTCCGGTGAAGCTGTTCGCTGATATACTGTGTTGTTCCGGGCCTAGACTTCCCAGAGCTCCCATGCTTAATGCACTCAATCATTCTTGTTGGTACATGGATTGATTTGAGGCTTATCTTGTTTTTCCATATCGAATGGTTCTTTCTTTGTATTTTTTTTAATTAATTTTTCGATTTCTTTCTTTCCTGTTGACACTCCGCCGCTTTCATAAGTTGTGAGATTTTGATCCATTTAACTGAATGGCTGGATCGTGACCACAGAATGAAACTAATTTCCTTGTGCTTCAATTTACAGACAGCCGGTTGAAAATGGTGGCATTTTATCGGGAGAGCTAGTTCAAGTAGTTCGTTAGAATCGAAAAGCCACGTTTTATGGAAAATTGAGGGAGTTGGGACCTGAACCTTCCATCCAAGCTAAGCCTCCTTGGTTTCATTATTTCGCTGTCTTACCCTTCGTAAGCGGTTCTGTAATAAGTAAAGGCAATTCAACATTGGTAACCTGCTAGATGAGGACCAATTTTTGCCGACATTAACATCCTTTTTTTTTTTTTTTTTAATTCATATGATCTAAGATATGAATCCTAAACTTGCAATTAAGAATTAAAAAAAACTCTTACCACTAAAACTCGCTACATGTAGCAGAACCAACATCAATATTGAATATACACAAGACCCAACAAAACTAGAAAGACTCCCTTTAACATTATGGACAAAAAAGGGCCCTCCCCCAGGCAATAATAAGTTATCAAGGTTCAGAGCCTTATCTTTTTTTTTTTTTTGAATATAAATCCAGTAGCTCATCAGATACACTTTTTCTCTCTCCTGAATAATACCAATTCTATTTGATGAGTCGACCAACAAATTTGCTGACCCTGGTAGATACCGTCAACCAAGGTATTATCCCTACCTGCAGCTACATCAAAACGATCAGAAAAGTAGTCAAAACACACCACCGCATAACTTATTATTTGCACATTTAGCTCCACTTCGTGCCTCGTCCACCCTGGTGGTGGTCTCCATGTACGGATTTAAGGTGCTTAAATATTAAGTAATTGCAAAAAGATTCATTGGAGTCATGCATCCACGGAGCCTACATCTTAGAACAAATTATTTACACCACCCTCTCTTCACATGGTTCATGCCCTCAAACTTGAAAATATATTTCTCACAAATTTTCTCTCATTAGAAACATCAAATGGAAAAAAAAAAAAAAAGCCATTCAAAGCTGACTGCAGGATACAAACACTGTCATTAGAGCAACCATCAATGACAATAGCTATCCTGTGCAGTGTTTGTAGACAGCAAGCATCAGCATCTCGAGGACTGAAAATAGCCTCATAGAGAACAATATAGGAAGAGCTATGCTCTCTTGATTAATAAAAATTCTTGAAGATGCCAAAAAGAAATCATCTGTATATAGCTAACTTAGCACTCTGGGGCAAGAAACAAGAGAAACCAAATTTAGGAGTGCTGAAAAGTATTATACGAGAGACCACACAGGGGCAAGAAACAAGAGAAAACAAATTTAGGAGTGCTGAAAAGCATGATACAAGAGGCTATCTTCTTTAAATAATCTTTATGTGGAACACAAGAATAATTGGCACAGAAATTCAAAGTTAGAATTCAGTTACCACAATATTGTTATTTAAATGCCCTTCAGTGCTCCAAGATAGCACCTTTCCTGCAAATATGTAGACATAATAATGAAGACAGGAAACAGTAGGAGCACACATACATCATTAACTAACAGACTACATCCAAGTGCAATGCTTGTATATCATTCTGTTTTTCATTTCATTTTTTCTTCAACAAAAAAATGATGACTAGTTACTTTGAAAATAAACACTCAATATGGCATATTAATGCAATCAAAAGCAAGAAAATTTAATCTGGTGCAGAGGTAAATGGAAAGACTGTCTACCAAGAGGCTGCACAAGTTGCCGAGATACTACAGCAACAGGAGTCCTCCAGAACCAGCAAATCAGCACAAAGTACACCACCACCTGTATATCCACTTATGTTGTCAATGACTAAACAAATGAATGTTCAATCTAACTTCAACATCATCACCACTACCTTGGAGATAAATAGAATCTTTAGATACAAGTCATAAGACAATTTCATCTCCTCACTGTTCACTTCCTTGCCTGGATGACAAATAATTATGTTAGAAGCTCCTATGCAGACAGAGTTATGCTCAAGAGGGTTCATAAAATTGAAAGAAATTAGGATTACACTTTGCAAGTTCCTTCTCTTTTGCAGCAGCCAACCTCTTAAGTTTTGCTGCCTGAGCAAAGGTTGATGGCCTGTGAGCAGATGACAAGCTAGTTAGATGGCTGTAATGGACAAGCTCATAAAAAGGGGTGACTGCTTCAATAAAATGTGTTTGTCGGACTCAACATGTCTACAAAACTTAAACACAATTGTGCACAGCCAAAATTTGCTGTGTTTTGTAAGGCCCTCAAGCAAAACCAAATGAACGTGTCATTATTTTTGTACTCTGAATCACATTTAGTCCTGCCTCGTGAATACCATAGATGTCAAGGCTTTTTGCATGTAAATTAACTGGCGAATAGTGCATAAAATATGGAAGAGAATCACTCACTGTGACAAGGCGGTTGCCTCTTTAAATAGTTGCTTTATTTCCGCATGCAACTGGACTTGTGAAGCACTCATGGATGCTCTCTGAAAGGAAAGCACAAAGTCTTCAGAACAAATGTAATTTCCACAGGAAATATAAGTGCCCAATGCTAGTTCATAAATCCAATACACAGAACACATCCTCTTTCAAGAAAAAGGACATAACAATGACATTCTCAACTGCACAAGAACAATAAGCCTGTATGCAAGAAATTCCACGGGCAAAGCCATCCCATGAAACAAAGACATGCATGCCATGAACTAACTACATAAGATCAATTAGCAAATGGGAAACACAAATCTTAGCCAGCCAAAATACATAATATAATATAATGTAGAGTTAATATTTATTTGATGAGAAAACGGATATAGAGATCCGTGG
>CM038598.1:13604718-13621515 GCA_021533255.1 Ceriops tagal | reverse complement strand
CCCCCCCGACACACACACACACACACAACCCAAGCTAAAAAGGAAAAGTAAAATTTGGAGGTGAATATTATAAAACCTCCTTCTTGAGACGTTCGAGCCAGGCGGAGAGACATTGGAAAACAATTACAATGAAGAAGATAAGAGGAGCCGCCAGAGATCTCCCCTCGTCCTGTACTCCCAGGCTTTCCTCCTCCCTTCCCAATCCCATGATGGCGTTTATCTTTCTCCCACCCCCCACCTTTTTTGTTTCTCTTTTTTTTTTTGCCTCTAATTAGCACAAACTCTTTTACGATTGTAGTTAACGAAAATCCCAAAACAGCGACAATATTTCCAAATTACGCACACAACTTCATCATCTTCTGCGTCAATCGTCAAATCGCAACGCCTGTACGTACGCTAATATGTATGATTGGATGATTCTTCTGCTGCTTCTTCTTCTTCTTCTTCTTCTACTTCTTCCTCCTCCTCCTCCTCGGGGATCGGGGGGGACGTTGTGCGTGGCGAATTAGGGGCGACTTCACATCAGATCATTGGACGGGAGGTCACTGGGGCCCTTAGGCCCAATCTTAGCCCAGTCAACTGTTCACCACGGCCCGCCAATTCCGGAGCTTTTTTAAGTTATGTCATTTATACATGCATGTATCAAAATACCGTGACCAACAGCATCCCAAGACATAGAAATAGGAATGGGAGTAGAATGCCTATGTGAAAAGGATTATTGAAAAATAAAAGAGGGAATGTGACTGCGAGAGAGCGAATAACGTGTACGGATATAAAGGGGGAAAGTACGAAAATTGAAATTGAATTTTCTTTTCTTTTCTTTTCCTTACTTTTTGTTTTTGTTGATTCATTCATTGTTAATAATAATGCCTGCTTTTAGAAATAGACTACTTGGGAACGAATTGGGTATTTTACGTGCATGGATCAAATGTATATTTAGTTTTTGACTGCGCTTTCTCCTTTAATTGTCTTCATTTCTTCTTGAGCGACCATTGCCGCTAATGGACTTCGGCTTTGGACTTGAAGTTCTCTCTGTTGACATGTATATCGTGTATCTTGCTTGCCTCAATTTTCTTTCTTTTTGACGCTTTTTTCTTTTTGTTTTTTTTTTTTTTAAACTACCCCCTTCTCAGAAGAAGTCTAGACAAGACATGTCTCATCTTCTGCCTTATTGGTAATTTAGATGCTAATTCGTTTCCCTTGCAAAAAGACCCGAGAAGGCGTGGCGAACTCCATGGAAACGTTTGTGCTGATGTCTTAATCTCTGCAGAATTTTTGAAAGAGCTAGACCTCACCCCAAATAGCAGTAGTTCAGCAGATCTTTCAGGGGGGAAAGGATTGTTTCCAGTAGAAAGGTGATTGCAACTTTTTTTTTTTTTTTTTAATTTAAAGGACACACTCCTGTACCGTCAGGAGGCGGGGGATAAAATAAAGGCCAGTGGAAATAACATATCAGGTTACAGGCACCTGCAGGGTGGATTGAAGGATTTTAACCTCAAAGTTGACGATGTAGTCTGGTGGTTTCATTTCGTTTTATTTTATTTCCTTTGATTTGATTCGATGCCGTGTTTACTGCATGTAATTAAATGTAATTGATGAATCTTTTTGGGATAACTCTTTGGTTGAGAGCAGAATTGGGCTCCTGCTGTTCCCACCCTCCAGTGTAGTTTTATTTTATTTCACCCGCAATGCGCCCACCGCCACCCCCCCCCGGGAGCCAAAGCGGGATGGGTTGGTGGAGGTGGGGAAAGAGAATTTTCAGACTCCTGTCCATCCTACGACCGCGAACTAATTTTTGTTTTGTTTTTTGGGGTGTTTTGGGTCGAGCATGGATGACCCGAAACCCGTTAAATTAAAATAACTACGCAGGTATCTTACGAGACCATTGAACCCCCTTTTAGTATTTTTGAGAGGAACAACTGATCTTTAAGACCAGGAAGAGTGCGAGGCATTGTTATATCCATGTTATGTTTATGTTACGTGCCGAACCAAGCCTACCTCTTTACACAAAGGCCTAACCCACAGCTTCAGTTCCCTGGAGTGGGCTGGGCTGCCCATGCAAAACCAACCAAGTTCTGGGCGTCAAACGTCGTCGTCCGCCCCCCTCAGTCAAACTCATCGTCATTCTCTCCCTTTCCCCCTCTCCCTCCCTTCTCCTCGTCTTCGTTTGCTTTGCTGGAGCAAAATTCAGCTGCCCCTGTCCGTTTCCATGTCCTCTATATCCAGTTTATTATTATTTTTTTTATTCTGATATCTCGATTATTTCTTTGTGCTTTTTTCTTTAGGTCCAAGCCATGAACGAACCTCCACCGTATCCTCCGATTGACCCCACCACCTTCGACCTCATCGTCGTCGGCACCGGACTCGGCCAATCCGTCATCGCCGCTGCCGCCTCCACCGCCGGAAAATCCGTCCTTCATCTTGATCCCAACCCCTTCTACGGCTCCCATTTCTCTACTCTTTCTCTCCCCGATCTCACCGCCTTCCTCAATTCCAATTCGGCTACTCCCTCTCCACCGCCCGCCGATACTACCGACTCCGCCAAAGACGACACCTCCGATTACTTCGCTGTCGATCTCGCCACACGGCCCCTCTATTCAGACATCGAGATTTCCTCATTTGCCCCCCAAGTCTTGGAAGATCACGCCCGAAAGCTCACCGTGGACGTGTCTGGACCTAGGGTTCTGTTCTGCGCCGACAAGTCGATCGATCTATTGTTAAAATCTGGGGCGAGTCAGTACCTAGAATTCAAAAGCATTGACGCGAGCTTTGTGATCGACGAGAATGGGAAACTGTGGAGCGTGCCGGATTCCAGGGCTTCAATATTCAAAGACAAGAGCTTGAGTTTGATGGAGAAGAACCAGTTGATGAGGTTCTTTAAGCTGGTGCAGGGCCACTTGGCGGCGACAACTTCGGCGTCTGACGGCATTGAAGACCATGAGGTTCAAGATGATGTTGAAGAAAAAGGGAATGCGAGGATTTCTGAGGAGGATTTGGAGAGTCCCTTTATTGAGTTCTTGACTAAAATGCGGTTGCCTTCCAGGATTAAATCGTACTGACTGCTGTCGCCTTTCCTCTATGTGTTAGTGAGAGTTTTTTTTTTTTCATTATTATTGTCATTTCTGTGCCTTGTGTTCTTCTTTTATTCTGAACCTTACTGGGTATTCAATGGAGTTTCCGGTTTCCTTAGTTCCTTCGATCATGTCTAGTATTTCTTTTTGGTGTCTTTTGTGCCGTTCCTCGTAACTTCCTTACTTCACTTTGGTGACTTTTGCTGTATGTTCCTGTAGGATTATCCTCTATGCTATAGCCTTGGCAGATTTTGATCAGGAAAAGGCTGGAGTTTGCAAGAACATACTCACGACAATAGATGGGATTGATCGTTTGGCTCTGTACCAATCATCTGTTGGCAGGTTAGTACCTGTTCAACCTCTGGTTTATAGTAGAGCAGGTAGTCTTTGTTTGTTTCAGCAACATGTTGGATGTTAAGAAAGAGTTGGAACAGTGCTCCAACTTCTAATTTGTATAGACAACGGTGAGATGTCCTTCTGCCATGTGTGCTTGGATTCTTATATCAGGTAAGCAAGTTACATCTATGTGGTTTAATTTATAATTTGCATCTTATCCCTCTCAGGTTTGCCAATGCATTGGGGGCTTTGATTTATCCTCTTTATGGCCAAGGAGAACTGCCACAAGCTTTTTGCCGCCGTGCTGCTGTTAAAGGCTGCATTCATGTAAGTTGTGCAATACTTTTTTTATTTGTTTGTTTTTCTGTCACTTCTCAATTATCATTCTTGTTTACATTCACATATGTAAGCATGATTGCACAAGGCTTGTGCATCATGGGGCCTAGGGAAAGATCAAATGTAAGTTGTCTTACCCTTGTTTTCACGGAGAGGTTGTTTTCCTAACTCAGACCTATCATGTCCAGATCACAAATCACAATGGAGTAGCTTTACCATTACACCAAAGCTCACTCTTCTAGTTGGATAACTTATGTTCTCAAAATTTTGTTACAAAGGAAGTGTAGTTTTGACTACTGCATTTTTCCATGCTTCTGCCCATTCAAGTTGGTAAATCTCTGAATATATTCCATGCTGTTGCTAGAAAATGAAATGGCACCCAAAATCTTTGTTTCAATCAGCTAGTCCACTATTGGCATTAGTTAGTCTGAGAGATGGGAGTGGGTAACGGCAACCACCCAGTAGAACAATCTTTGAGAAGGGGACACCATCAATTGCACTGTTGCAGGAATTATGTTACTCAATTTGCATTACCAGTGCATCATAGCATTGACATCTTCTTGCTCCAGTGGATTATGTTGTTCCTCCTCCCAACGACAGGGAGAAACAGTGAATTTATTATTTTTGGAAATTTCTTTATAAATGAAACTCTTTTTGTGGGCCTGTCAGCTAATGTGTTCATCTGCCTGGCATACAGGTTTTGCGAATGCCGATTGTTGCTTTGCTTATGGAGAAGGTGATAAAACAGACTTTGACTATTTAAGTGGTTTGTGTATAAATATGGCTGTTTGTGGTGCAAATGAGTTAGATTTTTGCTTTAAACGTTTTTCAGGATGGTGGTTGCTGCAAAGGTATAAGATTGGCTTCTGGTCAGGAGTTATTTAGCCAGAAGCTGATTCTTGATTCATCCTTTGGCATTCTATCAAAATCAGCACGTCCATCCTATCCCCTGCATGACAGTTTACATTTTCTGTGTAAGAGAGATGTTAAAGGGAAGGTGGCTAGGGGGATATGCATTACAGGAACTTCCTTGAAGCCAGATATTTCAAATCTATTGGTTGTTTATCCACCCCGATGTAATACAGAGTTTTGGCCTTACTCCTGTACCTTTTGGATTTAAAGATGAATGAACAAAACATTGACTAATTCTCTTTTTCTATAGCGTTGTACCCCGAGCAAGTTACATCAATTCGAGCACTCCAGATAGGTAGCAATTTGGCTGTTTGTCCTCCAGGCATGTAAGTTTGGTTTATCTTATGGACAAGATGTTTTGTTTTCAGTTGTTTCTTTTTCTATTTTGTTTCTCCTCTGCCCCCCCCCCCCGGGTTTGTTTATTTTTCTGTTGGTTGTTTGAATACTAATCAAATGTGGTATGGGATACTGTGCATCAGAACCTGAAAGCTTAGGCTTTTGCAGAAATAAACAATATTAGGGTTGTGCATTTCATGGCATTTGTGATATAAATAAACTATGAAATTTTAGTTGGCATATTTTGTGCTTGCACAACAAATTTGAGCTTTATGTGACCTCTTTTACAAAAAGTTGATACATTTGAAGACATATTAAACTTGAATAATTAGATTGGCATGGGGAAGTCTTATTATTTACTTTTGATGTGAATTTTTTGAATCCTTGGGTAGCCAACTTCATCTCTGGGCACAGGAAAACTGTTTTGAGTGCAAATATTCCTTCGTTGTAATTGTATACTACTAGAATGATAAGAATGGAACCTAGGATTGCTTTTCCTAGAGCTATATTTCTTTTGCTCTGACCCCCTCATTCTCTTGACGCTGAAGCTTTTCAGTTTTTTTCCTCCCCTTTTTCAGGTTTATATCATATCTTTCAACCATGTGTGATGATGTTGATCAAGGAAAGAAGCTACTAAATGCAGCCATGAATGCACTTTTCATTTGTCCTGGTATTGTAAACCCTGAAAGTGGTTCCACAGTCACAAGTGATAATGCAGGAGAAATAAGACCCACTTTACTTTGGAGGGCATTCTATATTCAGGAGTTCAGCACGGTATGGTTCTCCTCTTTGTTCCTTTTGGTCTTGAGTTTATTCAGAATGCCAATGAACATGCTGTTTATATATCCATGGGTGAATTTTTTTACTGGGTCTATTTGGAGGCTTATTGAGTTGTGAGCTACACAAGGGGCTACCACTTTCTTTTTCATAAATCTCGTCCAAGATTAGAACTCAAGGCCTTGAAGATTTATGTTTTAAGTTTTTAACCACTAGGATGTCCCTGAGAGACTTTTTGGGTGACTTTGGTTCATCACAATAATCATTATTGAACATTTTGGGGAACTTTTAGTTTTAATTCTATCTTATGTTCTGGTGGTCTGAGCTAAACTTGTTCTAAAGTCATGACGGTGGTTGGGGTTCAGCTGAGTTGTGCTAGGATTTTTTATTTTTAATCCGCGGATGCAAAGATGATGTTTTTGACTTTTGATATTTCCTGTTATATTATAGGATCAATTCGATACAATCGGCTTTACCTCAATGCCTGATGGCAATCTGAACTACAATGATATTTTAGGTGCAGCTACAAAGGTATTTTGCCCGTACATGCAAATACGTCTGTTGTTGGTGTGCGGTAGATACTGTTCACTCCGATTGCCATTGCCTCTTATTTTCTCGTTTTGTCAATGACATGACATTATGCTTGCTTCTACTTGACAGCTGTTTAAGGAAATGTATCCGGATGAAGAATTTTTTCCAGAGACAAGCTCGCCCGAGAATTCTGAGGATGACAGTGGGCTCAGTCCGGAGAATTGAGAAGAAGTTTTCTGGGCTGCATCAGCTTTTCTACAGCGCAAGAGCATCAGTCCCATATCTCACCCAAACATGTGCTGGGGGTTCGGGGGGTGGGTAGTAAATGTTGTAATGCTGGTCCATGGTTTTAAGAGAAAGACGAGTTCTCATTGCTTAATAACTGTATGATTTTACTAATCTTGGAAAAATTAAGGAAGAAGAAGAGGAGAAAATTGAAAAAAAAAAAAAAGAGCCACGGAAAAAATGCCGAGACTAGTAGATGCATTTCCCAGGGGAAAGGTGAGAGAAGCCCGGGGGTTCTTTGTGCGTTCCATGGTTACCATATAGTTTGTTAAAAGCGGAGTTGAGCTATATCATTCTTGTCGATCTTTACTGAGGCTAAAGAAAGTAAAGAACCCGGTGGATGGTGATCTCTGATAAAGTAACGAATGAGACTGTCTAGTGTTTGGCTTCTGGGCGGTTCAAATGCCTTTTGTTTATGCACTGATTGGTGAGGGTGTGTAGTTCTGTGCTCTTGCACGACGGCTTCCAAACAGGTAAATTTGGAAGGTTTAGGCAACCAACTGTGGGCGCCTCCCCCCCTCTCGACCGTCCAAGCTCGACAAAGGAGGCAGCCGAGATGCGTATTTGTTCAACAGTCAAAAGAAAAGGAAAAAAAAAAAAAGAAGAAGAAAAGAAACACCCAAGTATTACGTATAATTAGCTAATTTCTTCATTTCATTTTATTCCGAAGTGTGTACTTTAGGTTACTTCGCAAACACATTATTTAAATTTTAAATTTTACATTGTCAAGAAAAAAAAAAGATTTTGAATTATATAAATATGAATATTTTTGGAGAGAAAGTAATGGTTTCGGGTTATATAATTATAGATACTGTATATTCTAACAGGTTGTCTTTTAGGGACTTAGCGTGGAATATTAATAATATCTAAAAATATTGATGAGATTATTGATGAATTTGGTGTGGGAGAATATTCAAATTTTATATTGTCGTGGAAGAAGGGATTTTGAGCTACGCAACAGGTTGTATCTGGGGAAGAAAATATCACGGTGACAAAAGGAAGTTGGCTTTGGCGAAGCAGAGTAAATGCCAAAGTGGGGAAGGGAGGAAGGCCAGCTTTGGTTTCAATTTTTTTTTATAAAAAAAAAAAAAACCGAGTCAGAACGCGTAACGCCCGCTTTTTACCTTGTTCAACGTTGCACTTATGATCCAATTATTTAGCAGTAAATAAAATCTGACGTAGACAGCTAGACATGATGATTGACGATTTCGCCGCCCTCTATCTGTTTGACTTTTTTAATGCTGCATAACGTCCACCACCCCCCCTTTTTTTAAAATTTTTTTGGTTGTTTAATTTTCGTCCGATGGGAAATCATCAAATCAATTTTCGTGTCGAATGCACTTAGTTATTCTAGACTTTTTTTTGGGGGGGGGGGTGGGACAAGTATACTTGGAAAAAAAAAAAAAATAAATAAAATATTTTTGGTGCAGAGATTCAGATGATCTCAGCATCATCCTCTCAGGAGAACTTTTGAGTTTTGCACCGAGCATATTGACTGTTTGTATTTGTCACATTGCAATGCTCGAACGGGCTCGAATGAAATCAGGGGAGGGCCGAATGCTCACGTCACGCTTCTTCAAGACAAAGTGCGGATTCTGGCTGTGCCAAATGGGCCCCACAAACGAAAATGTTGTGCCCCCCTCCACCCCCTTCTAATATTCCTTTTGGTTAATCTCGAGTCAATTTGCCCAATCTATTCGGTTTTTAATTCCACCATTTCACCCGCTCCCAAAATATTATGCATTTATTAGTGAATCTAAGAACGATGCACAAGCATTCAACGCATTGTTAGCTAAATCGGATAAAGTTTATCCCATTAATGAGCGAAGATTCTTTTTTTCTTTATTTCTTTCTTTTTGCATTGTTGTAGCCTCGTAATAGAAGTGAAACAAAAAAAAAAAAAGTATATATATATGTAGATTACTGCAGGTTCCTTTTGACTGGTTAGCATGAAACCATCGTAAAAGACTCGAGAAGGAGAGATAGCTTATTATTTCTTGTAATTCGTATAGAATTGAGAGGGTTCCTGTCTGGGTTTTAGTTCGTTGCAGCGTAAGAAATGTGCAGTTAGTTTTTGGGGAAACGAAAGAAAAAATGGAAAATCGCTTCATGAAATGCTTTGGCTGGTTCTGTAATAAGTGAAACCAAACCAACCGAAACATCATGCGAACATATTTACTTTTTCGGTTCACTCCCACCTCTCCAACTTTCTTAATCTTCACCGTTTCCCGCTAACTCTAATGAATGGTGGTCTCTTCTTCTCAATGTCTTCTTGCCAAGACTCTTCATTAGTAGCCCTCTTAGTCTTTGAGAACACTCTTAACAGAGGTACTTACTCCTCGCTCAGTCTCCTCGTGCGTGCTATTCCAGGTTTCTGCCTTTTGTTTTCTAAATTAAGTTTACGCAAAGAAAATCTTCATCGCAAGTTAAGATATATTTGCTGAGCTCCGGTTGACTTTCGTCACTTAATGTCCATTTTCCCTTTTGTGTCCACAGAGTTGACTAGGACCTTTCATCTGTACCAATTGAAGGACGGGGGCTTAAGAGAAGTTGAGAGAGAGTTTCTCTTCTGTGTGAAGGGTCCATATGCTGAGATGGCTGCTACCCCTTTTCTTAGATTCCCAAATTCTCGGGTTCCGGAGATTTGCGAAGGGCAAGTTATCGGGCTGTGGCACTGCATATTTGCATTTCATGCCCATAGTAATTGTCATTTGTGTCCCATTCCTCCTCTACTTTCAATCCAGAGGTACTCCTTAAAAATCCTACCATCATCATCATTTGGCTAGGGGCTTTAACGTTGTGTCTATTGAGTAGAGTTAGCTGCCTAATAATGCTATATCTAGAAACGATTATTTTGTTTCTGTAGCAATTGCTACAATTAACATATTGCTATTGATTCTATCATATGTTTGCTCGACGTTTTTGGCACACAAGAACCTATTTTTGATTACGGCAATTTAATTTTCTCTCTTTTTCCAGGTGATAATTTCGAGAGTACTTCAGTATTGCATAATGGTATTTGTATTTAGTATCATACGTCTCTTACTTCTCTGTCTATAACATTAACAACCTGCGCTGTTGTCCAGAAACCCGAAGCTGAAGTCAATACCAACACTGCTAAATGATCTCCGATCAATTTTCGAGTTAAGCCGCAGAGCAGAACACTGGGAGCCATCTCGACTCGCATCAAATGGATTGTGTGGAGAAAGCAGGGTTGTTTGCCACCAATCCAACAGAAGTCCGCCTGTATTAGATCAAGATCTTAATAAACTTCTTTATTCGGTCGCTACATTTGAACAATCCGATGGCAAACAAATTGAAGAAAATGGACCAGGTTCAAATCTTCCCCATTAAGGATAAGGAAATCAATCAAATTATACGTTATATGTAGAATCCGAGTTCCTTCATTATATTGACACTGATGTCCTATAGACAGGAAGAAAAATGCAAGTGATGTAGCAAAGAAGAAAAAGAGAGCAGCCGCTGAAGACATTAATAGAATTGCGTTAGAAGATCTTGCAAAATACTTTGATCTGCCAATCATGGAAGCCTCAAGGAAGTTGAAAATTGGACTCACTGTACTGAAGAGAAAGTGCAGGGAGTTTGGCATTCGTCGTTGGCCGCATAGGAAGATAAAGTCCCTGAACAGCCTTATTCATAATCTCCAGGTTCGTTCCCGGCTTTATCATATTGAATTTGCAGCAGTGCATTGTTTTAGCAGCACGGTGATAGCTTGGCCTGATTTCTATCTTCTGAATTTAGTGCACACTATGTGGGTTGCTGACTTGTCACATTTTCAGTTACAATTAATCAGAATCAGCACATCTGCTGAGGAGGAGTAGTTGGGTGAAATGCTGAGTTATGTCATAATCATGGGATTGCCGCTGATACGCATCCATGCTTACATTCTTGCAAGAAGCACGGTCGCCTGACTGCTGATTTATTTATTTTAAAAAAAATTGTGTAGGAAGAGGCAGCACGGCAAGAGAAGGATAACAAGGATGCTGCGATGGCAGTGGCGAGGAGGCAAAGAATGCTGGAGCAGGAAAAGGAGACAATAGAGAGGAAACCATCCATGGAAATAAGTAGTGAGACCAAAAAGTTCAGGCAAGACGTTTTCAAAAGAAGGCACAGAGCTAGCTAGGGCTGTTGGAAGCCAGGGACAATATGACACCTCAGGTCAAGAAGAATCAAGAGGATTGAAAGAAATACGCTGCGAGTGAAATGTTGATGTTGCGTATTGCAAAAGAAGTTCCTAAGCGCAGTTGCGTTTGTACTTGTAAGATTGACCCTTTAAATAAATTTTCTTACATGATCCACGATCTTGGTCTTATGTTGGCATTAGACGATACGAATGAATGGAGCTGAGCATACATAAGAGTTTATTGTTGGTCTTCTCTGTCATATTGAGCATTCTACGTTTCACATTTGCCGGGGCTTGAATATATATATATATATATATATATATACACACAGTACTTGTATCGAAAATTTTCAATACCCCAAGCAATGCGGGTATGAATACACGGATAGAGTTGAACGTTGGCTTCCTTTTCATTTATTTCTTTTTATTTATTTATTTATTTTGGATCCATTCCACCGCCCCCCCCACCACCACCCAAAAAAATTTAAGAATTGAGACGGTCGGTGGTGGTACATTGGACAAACGTGGGCAAGGTTGCTTGACTTCCCCCGCCCCCCCCCCCACGCCGACCCCCACCACACCCCCATCTATATAAATATATATATATATATACACACACATATATATATATATATATCTTATTTGCAAGCCTCAGCTGCTAGTCCGGCGTTTGGGGCTGTCTCTCTTTTGGCAGCGTCTGGTCCTTTTCGGTTCACATACTCATCCAGAAGGAACCAGGCTGTGTTATTCTGTAGCATTTGGATCTTTACCCTTTGGACTTCTATTGGCGGTCCTCAAAAAATGGGAGGCAGTTTCAACACTAGACTCCGGAATTCAACCCCCAAGTTGGTGTTCTTTTGTACGGTCCACCCATTAGGACTCCTCCATGCCCACGGTCATTAACAAAAAAAAAAAAAAAAAAACTAATTGGTTTCGCTTTCTAGGAGTTTAATAGATTTTTTTGATGTGCCGATTCTACTTTTAAAAAAGCGAATGTAAAATTCATGAAAATAAATAAATTTATTTTAAATGTATAATTGACGAGTGAATGACTTTATAATAATAATAATAATAATAACAAAAAAAACTGAGAAACGCCCAAAACGGTAAAACCTATCTAACCTCTTTGACTTAGCCTGCGTCTCTGCCTCCCCCTTGGGTTTTGTAACTTTATATGTTAAATTTGTTTGTGTGTCTACTTCCCACTCCCCAAACATATTTCCTTTTCTCTTTTTGCGTTTTAGGGGTTCTATTCTCTGTGTTTTGGCGAACCCTCTTATCTAACACAGGCTTGGGGAGTGGGCAGAGCTGACAAATCCTTCTCCAAGTCGCGTTTGTCGCGTTTATCAGAAGAGATCCAAGGAAGGGTAACCCGCCCAGATTTCCCTCTCACTTTGGTTCTTTTTAGTTTTATCTTCCCATGTTCTGACACGAATTACTCTCTATGTTTTTCTTCTACACTATATTTTGTCTCTCTTCTTGTGTCTTTTACATGTTTGTGCAATCTGTTGTCGGTCTCCTTCAATGGATAGAGCTTTACTTGAATCAAAATTTAACCCTCTTTTCCTTTTAACTTTATGTTGCTTTGGTTTTCACAATGTTGTATTTTTGTTTTTTTTTTTTCCCCTTATTTTGTTTGGGGTCTTAGACTCCTAGTTCTTACAATGTCTGTGTTTTTGTTGTGCCTGTTCGTTCGATGATGGCACTTTCTAAGATTTACTGTATCCGGGGCCGTCACTTGATTTTACTCGTTGTTACAGGGATCTCATTTCATATCCTTTCTTCTAGTGACATCAATATTAATTGATCAATCCAATTACTACTACAACAGGCATGATAATTATTTTTTTTTTCCCTGTGAAACTGTTGATTTACTGTAGTTCTTCTTCCTTTAGTTTTAAGGCCTGGAGCCAAAACTGACTCTGAGATAGAGCCGTAACATCTTTTCTCTGGCTCTTCTATTTGTAGATTAAGGAAGATCCCCACTTTGCTCTGTGTGTGTGTGGGGGGGGGAGTCGTGTGTGCTCTTTTAGATTCTATCCTTTTGGGTTATGGAGAACAAGAAATATAATTATGATTGCAGATCAGGTCATGGTAGTAGTTGACCATTTACATTTATTTGTCTTTTTTCCTTTCTTTCTTAGACCCATTGTATCTGTATGTTTTGCGTTATGAACTCTTTGAACAGACAGGAGGAATGAATTCCTAGCAAACTGATTTCCTGCTTTCTATTTCGCAGGCCAACTGTACTATTGCATTTGGGGTCTGAAATGAAATGGAAAAGCATACTGGTAGCATAGTCAGTGTACTATTTGGGAATTTTGTTGATTTCATGAGAAGGTGTATGTTTCGCATTCTGTCTATTGGTCCTATTCCCAATCATTTTGCCTTCATAATGGATGGAAATCGGAGGTATGCAAAGAGGCAGAACCTGGAGGAAGGGGCTGGCCACAGGGCTGGATTTTCAGCTCTTATGTCCATTTTGAAATACTGCTATGAATTGGGAGTGAAGTATGTGACTGTTTATGCCTTTAGCATTGAGAATTTTAAGAGGCATCCTGATGAGGTTCAAAAGTTGATGGATCTGACGCTGGAGAAGATTGAGGGCTTGCTCAAAGAAGAAAGTATTGTGAACCAATACGGTATCAGAGTCTACTTTATAGGCAACTTGAAACTTCTGAGTGAGCCTGTCAGGGTTGCAGCGGAGAAGGTTATGAGAGTTACTGCCAACAATAACA
The DNA here is from genome assembly GCA_021533255.1 of Ceriops tagal. Taxonomy (NCBI): domain Eukaryota; kingdom Viridiplantae; phylum Streptophyta; class Magnoliopsida; order Malpighiales; family Rhizophoraceae; genus Ceriops; species Ceriops tagal. The sequence continues at coordinate 13,608,049 of CM038598.1, read as the reverse complement.
AATGTTCACTTTTAGTCTGCATAGCCTATACCTCCCGTGATGAGATTGTGCATGCTGTCGAAGAATCCTGTAAAGAAAATTTCCAGAGAGCTAAATCTTTTGATGCTCATAAAGGATGCACTAACAATGGTGTAATCGGTCATACTGTCCTACGATCCTGGGAGGATTATAGTGATGAAGCTCAATCATCAAATGCAAATACAACTGGAAATGAAGTGATTCCAGTTGATGAGAAAGGGAAGATATTGAGACCCCATTCTACCATAAAGCTGCTAGACATTGAAAAACGCATGTACATGGCGGTGGCTCCTGATCCTGACATCCTAATCCGAAGTTCAGGGGAGACCCGCCTGAGCAACTTCCTACTTTGGCAGACAAGCAATTGCCCGTTATATTCCCCAAATGCACTGTGGCCAGAGACTGGCCTTTGGCACTTGGTGTGGGCAGTATTAAACTTCCAACGGTGTCATTCTTATTTGGAGAAGAAAAAGAAGCATTGCTAACAATTTTGACATTTTGTCTATGAGTTTCTAAAGCCGAAGTTCCAACCTCCACGGTTGGAATAAAAATACTATTTCTTTTCTCGTCCCCTGCTTTTCTTTTGTTTATTTTTATTGAATGAAAACGTAAACATAAAACTTTGAGAAATAATTATGATAAATTTTTGCAGTGTGTGTGAAACTAGCAGCAACAACATGTAGAAGTTACAGTTCGAATGGTGTTTATTGGTTATGGTGTCTCCTCAGATAAAAACTGAGGTCATCGTTTCTTATAGTAATAAAGGTGTACACGGTGAGCCACTCGTCACAGTTGAACGTAGATATGGCGCATGGGACATGAAAAGGAAGTGTCACCTGGCAAGGCTCTTGCATGTCTGTGCAGGGCTAGGTGGGGTCGCGTCATTTAGATATCAGAGGCCAGGCATTTGACTACAAAATTGAGTTTCACCTGTGCCGGCCACCATAAGCAACTCATACTTCTCTACCCTGAAGACTCGTTTACTCATGGGAACGATTTCTACGCACCAAAATTATTGTATAATTGACTTTTGACGTTCGCTGTGAAATGTTTAGGCTTAATAAACGTGGGGGATCCTCCCCTCAATCGTCCTCTGCTTTCACTGTTATTTCTTTTCCTTTGTAAAGAAAAATTTCGCATATCCAAGGTTGCTCTTCTTTGGTTTCCCAGAGACATCAATTGGTCGTTTGAAGTTGTAATCATATACCAATCAACGGATACTGGGCTGGAGCGGCTCCAAATCCTTCCCATTCGACGACGTTTTGGGGGCGGGGAGGGTTGTCCTTTGGTTCCGGACATCGTCAAATAGTGGTTATACCAATGATTGCCAGTTGTATTTGCTCAGAAAAAAAAAAAAAAAAGCCAGTTGTTGATTTAAGCTGTCTGATTTAAACACAGTAGAGAAACTTGTAATGCCTTCAACATCTAAACATTTATAAAATGAGTCCGTCAAAAAAAGTTAAAAACGAAAAGCAAATGGGAGAAGAAATTGTTATCATTTATCAAGATACGAACTTGAGTAGAAATACAAAAGGCAATTGCTCATCTCTTTAGCATCAAAAATCGTGTTTCCTTTTTTTTTTTTTTTCTTTAATCTGAAGGAAGGTGATGTAGCCCAACTATATTTGGTTCTCTCCCTCTCTCTCTCTCTCTCTCTCCCTCTTACGCACACATCAAGCGGTATAGAGGGCCATTCTACATGGGACCCATATATACATTGCCCACTGTGGTCCATATATGGCAGGCATATGCCGCTGGCGTAACTTCATTTTCCTTGTGCTCGCCTCGTCCGGTGCAGGTCAAATTGAATCAGATTGTTGGGAACAGGCATTTTTTCTACCTTCTGTTGAATATGCAGTGCAACTGGTGTTCCTTCTCATGCCGAAATATCATAATTTTGTAAGGAGGAAAAAGATAAGGGACGTATCAACTGGAATCATCATTTATTCGATAAGTCCGTGCCCTTATGCGCGCGCGCACACACACACATGTATATATTTGGTTTCTTTCTTATTGTTGGGACAAACCAAGACCAAGACCAAGAATCAAGTTTAATTCTGTCATCCAAATAGAGCCATAGAAAGGCACTCGTGACATTCATATACTTCAATGGAACGGGCTGGCACAATAGAGAGGAATAGTAATGGCCGCTTGACAAGATCAACTCTCCCTTCTCGTGGACCCCTCTTCAAAGAAGCCGTCTCAAAAAGAAGGGCCTTCTTCTTCGTCTGGAGGAGGGACATTGAGGTCAAAGTCAAATCCAGTATTAGCCTCTTTGTTAGAAGGTGGTGACGAAGAAGGAGCAGCGATATCATTCAGCCCACTTGGACCCCAACTTGGATTGGCATGCACCTCTAAAATGACACGCCAACTTGAATCGGCAAGCTCCTCTAAAATGACACCCCAACCTGCATGTCCTGGATTGTCATCAGCTTCTGCGCTCCTCTTCCTGATGGAAACCTCACCGGATCCTCCAGCAACTGCACTAGTAACGCCGCTGCGACCACCGTCAACGCCTCTAGGCACTACGGGATCGTGATGATAAGAAGTAAAGAGCCCTCCAGTTCCACGTCCATAGATGTCTACAGACCTTGGTCTTGGTGGTGCGATGGTAGTAGCCGGGAGGGTTGCGCTCGTTATATGTCAGTCGCGACCAGCATCCCCAGGAACAGGGGCACTGGACAGTGAAGAAGCAGAACCACAAGCATTTCGGTCATGATCAATCTGGGGCATATCGCCGCGTGGCTGCTGCTAGGTGGAGGGCTTCTCCTCGGACGCAGAATTGTTGGGAGCTGAAGGCAGGCAGGGAACGGAGAAGAATGGAAATGAGATGGCGAAAGGAGTTGCAAAAATTCTACGCCTTGATCACGTTCATGCCTAGTGGACGCCTTTAATATAGTTGTTGAATTGACGGTTATGTGCAGTTAGCCATTCAATTTCTGTAGGGCACGACGATTCTTCTTATGGAATGATGTTGAACAGAGCTTCTGGACCGTACAAGTAGATATAAAAATGATCAATTGGACGGATGAGATCAATTTTTATTTACTTTACTACCCTTTTGGGAAATTGTGTGATGCATGACGGTGACGACGATGCATCGTCCAGGTGATGTCACAGGCAAAATGGATCACATGCCCACACACACCCTTTTGGTAGAGGCGCGAAAATTAACGCTTAAGGACTTTGGGGCGCTCGAGCGGGGCAGGAGAGCTTTACATTAAAACGACGTCGCCGCCAATCGTTGGAATTTATGTGCATGTGCTGTCGGATAAGTTCAAGAAAAAAGTGGGAAAGTTAAAAAAAAGGGCAA
>CM038598.1:13530477-13604453 GCA_021533255.1 Ceriops tagal | reverse complement strand
TTGCGGCGCCGGAAATTAGCGAATAATTAGAGAGCCCAAAAAGGCTTTTATTTTTATTTTTATTTTTTTACTTTTGTTTTGAATATAAGAATATGGCATAGTTATTTATTTATTTATTTATTTTTATTTTTTGGATTAGATGGCATTGGTTAACGGTGCTTGCTCTGTTCAATAAACGCAGAGAGCGCAACAATGAATCATCAAATGGCATGTCAATAAACCTGACATTTTGTTAGTGTAAAGATCAAATCCACTATGCTTCCTTGTGTAATAAAAACGTTTAGTTGCGAAAGATTGTTGCAATCTCCAAGTCTGTAAAATTCTACCCCCCCCCCAAAAAAAAAAAAAAAAAAAGGTGGGTTTCGGACAAACAAAATTTCTGTGCCTTTGGAATTAAAGTGTTACGGCAATCTTCAAATTTCTCTCATGATTTGCAGACTCTTAGCGCAGGGCGCACGTTAAGCATCGAATTAAAAGTTTTTTTTTTTTTGGTTTCATTGAGTGTTGATGCATTTTGAGCCTTCTCGATTTTTATGTTGTTTCATTCATGGAAAAAACGCTTCTCCATTCATTAAAAGAGAAGGTTCATAAAACTCTTCTCCTTCTCTCTCTCTCTCTCGAAAAAAAAAAAATAAGAAGGTTGATTTACGAAATTTATGCGAGACTTATTCCAAGGGAATTCTCAACGATGGGTCCACTTTTATCGTTTTATGAGTGAGTAATCAACAAACAAAGCAAGGAAAATAAGCCAAAGAAGTTGAGAGGAAAAAGAAAAGAAAAAAGGCAAGAAAAAACAAATCTAATTGGTTCGTCTCAGAAGTATCATCAAAAAACATATAAATAAATAAATATATATATATATATAAAAAAAACCGTCTTAACATTCAAATTCATATATTAAGATGCAATACAAACACACCTAACGAAATGAAGTCAAAAGGAAGATGTAAAAAATGCACATCGAAATTACTATAACCACGCATGCATGCATGCATGCATGCCGCTGTGCGTATATCAGTCGCGTGCATGCATGACTGACCTAAGATAACACAACACAACACAACAACACATAACACAACATAACATTACATGACATAAAACAAACAACGATAATTATTCAAACAATGAAACGACTATGCGGATAACGCATAGCTAGTTGTTAGCAGCGTTGTCGTTGTTGTCGTCGTCGGCAGCATTGTTGTTGTCCCTGTTGTCGTTCCCGTTACCGCCGTTGTCTTGAGGTGGGAGATTCAAATCAAAGGCAGCTTGTGCACCACCACCACCGCCTTGTCCTTGCGGAGGAAAAGGAAAATTGGGAGGGCTGGTTGAGTTTCGTGGCTGGGCGTTCAAATCAAAGTTACGAGAACTACTGCTCGCAAAGCGTGATTGTTCATCTGCTAAAGGAGGAAGGCCGAAGGACGTCGATGGTTGCTCACTGATTCGTTGTAGGGTTTGTTTCGCTATATTCAACAGAGTTGGGGCCAACTGAGACTGCAGATGTTGTTCCTTGTTGTCAACAGAGGATTTTTGCGGTTTCGCTGTATTCAACAGAGTTGGGGCCGACTGTGACTGCAGATGTTCCTGACTGTCAGCAGAGGATATTTGCGGTGACCCGCAAGCTGGCTGCTGCTGGTTAGGCGCGTCACTCATCCCACGCCACGTTCGCTCTGGATGAGCGCGCAGATGCCCGAAAACGGCCTTCCTGGAAGAAAAGGTCTTTCCGCACACGGGACACTGCAGTTCTGACAATAAACCCTGCGGTTCTTCCGGCATTGACCTCTTTCCTCCAGGAGAACCGCTGGAACCACCCTCGGCGTTGCCCTTCTCTTGCTTCTTGCTAGAACCCTCTGAAGCCCATCCAATGCTAACGACGTTCTTGACATATTCGGAACTCAGTCCGGGGCCAACTGGAACCGGCAAACGAGGGGCAGGACTAGTGCCGGAACCAGAAATAAGGCCAGAAGAATTGCCCTGAATCAATCCACGGCTATGTCCAAGAGGAGTAGTGTAACTGGCACCGGCAGAGGATCCTCCAACAACTGTATGGAAAGGGGGTGGCCTAGGAAGCAGCGGTGCGGTATCCTCCTCACGAGTTAGGGCGGCGCTTTCATTCATTGGGGCAGCACCTCCTTGGTTGTTGTTCAATTCTTTTTCGTCAGGGGCAAGGTCTTTTCTATTTGGGCTGTTGTTTGCCGTGGCTACAGCCAAACAAAGGGTAATAATAATGGTAACAAGGGACAAGAACTTGAGAGGAATCGACATATTGAATTTCAATTTTGGAATGAGAGAGATTACAAGGAAGAATCGAATGGGGAGAAGGGAGCGAGGGGAGGGAGAAGGGCTCTGGGCATTGAGGCAATCAGATCAAATGGCAGGCCATCATTGGGTATATAATGGTTGCCAACCTGCAGCAGTTTATTTTCGGTTAACCGTGGCTTAGGGGACAGCAGTTCAAAGTGGGCGACTCTTGGTCCGCGAGACGTAGCCTAAGGCGTGCGACCCTCCGCTCAAGCTGCGTTGCGCGCATTGCTTGTCTTGTTTTTGTTTTTTTTTTTTTTTAAAGAGTATTTATACTCGCTACTGGACATTGTTGCCCGCGAAAATCATACCAGACGCCGGAAGTAGGGATAGTCGCGACCCTTCATTCTTTCGGTAATTACCAGCAGTCGTGTCTTGTGGGGTTTTATTTTGGTAATTTGGTGGCGGGAAATTATAACCCAATTCGTACGGTTGCCACGAGGCGGCAAACCTCTGCCAAAACGACGTCATCGCTAACCACATATAGCGCATGGTATAATGAACATACATACGTTTTTCGGCCCATTTTTTCACCTTTTTGCTTTTCTGCTCCCCACACCACCCACCCCCTCCCCCCCAAAAAAATTCTTTTTTTTTTTTTTTTTTAATTTCAGTCCTCCCGCCTCCCCCACCAACCCCGGAATTAAGAATTTACTTCTCGGCAATGGCATTTCCGGGATAAAATTTCATTGTACCACTTGTTTACAATTTTTAGTAATACACTCACTATTTTTCTTTCGCCCCCAAAAATTTTTAAAAATTGACAGAGTTTTCTCTTTTAGACAGAGTAGCAGGGTACTAATTATAAACTCAAGGCAAGCCCAAAAAAAAAAAAAAAAGAGAGAGAGAAAATAAAAACAGGGAGAGAGAAACATAAGAAACAAAGTAGGAATAATTTACCTGAAGAGCTACTAAATACTTGAATACAAAAAACTATTTTATCAACATAGACTTTCATAATATTAATCAATTGAGCATTCTTTTATATTTCTTTCAAAGAATGATTATTGGATACGTAAACTTAGCAAAAACAAATTTCGAGAATATTCAAAATATGAAAACCATATAAAATCAAAAATAAAATAAAATGCATCGAATATTTTTAATATGAATGCTCAAAAATTAGAACAATTATTTTGTTGCTTCGTGAAAATTTAATAATATGAAATTTCATGCACACACACATGCTCCCATGAGCAAAAATAATTTTGCTCCCACTGAGAGCAATTTCTGGATTTGTCCCTGCTTATCATAATAAGCACGGAGCCGATTTTTGGGTACGAAACGGTGGATCCACTCACATGTCAGAACAATTCGGTGCTCCGAATTCCGAATGCTTGCGATTATATTTACTCCTTACACACCCTAGCCAGTGCCGGTTAAACTTTCGCACTAATGACTTCAGCGCCCATGCATTATGTTAGGTACTTGGCTTGGTCAATCAATGATCCGTATAACACTAAAAATTCACTTCACTCTCGAATACTACTTTAACTTTCTTCAAGAGCTTCTTGTAAAATTATGCTCTGATACCAATTATCTTGGACTTAAACTTGATCAACCAATGACTTATACAGCATTAACAATTCACTTGATCTAAATGTGTAAAAATATCTGAGATTACTCACATAATTAAGAAAGCCAAGATGCAACAAAAAAGAGGAAGATCAAGGCCAAGTACGTGACAATTATCTTAGACCAGGCGTTTAGCCGTCAGGATATCGCACGCTTTCCTGGAATGTCATCACAAAAACATCCATTTGAGCCGTCGCACCGACCCACAAACGATCTGTCACATTATTGCCCAATATTCTTTCGGTGTTTATTCATCCAACCCACGATTAGGCCATTCTTGATGCCTAATATATTTATCGCCTCCAGAGCAAATTCTTGATGATGAGTTCATGACTTTAGCGTCCCACATCTCTTCCTACGTAAAGCTGATATTATGCCCAAAGAAACAAAGTCACTACAAGAGCGCTCAGAGTCATTGGGGATTTACAGGACGTCTCGTGCCACCGTGCTTGGCGCGGCGACAATTGTTTTTTATTAATCAAAATTTTCCTGAAAACAGAGAAAATTGAAATATGGGGCTACTACTCAACTTTTGCCTACCCTCTCCCACCATCCTTCGCAGCAGAAAAATATAAAAACCGTTAAAAGGAAAGAAGAAAATATCGGGACTTCCAGATGGCACGATTTACAAATTTCCAGTCAGAAGATGGATAAAGACATGGTAAAAGGCAACTAATGCTGGTCAAATTCTGCAAGTATTACAAATTTCACAAATCTTAATATAGAGTATGTACATGATGTTCGGGCTACCTCAGCAGAGAATTGGGTGGAGAGAAACAAGTTCCTCCGACTGTCATAGGCACAACACGAGTGTTCACAGCCCTTGCCATCATAATTGAGCTCATTAATACCCACAAAGTGGGCTTGAATACAACTCAGGTCGAAACTAAGTGTGGCAGCAAGTGGTCATTAACCGGATTAAGGAAAAGTATAAGTGAACTACTGACCAGAATTCCCCAAAAGTCGCTCAACTGCAGCATGGACGTTCCCTGCAGTGGCAATTAGAGCCCGTATATTCTCTTGTGTGTCAAAGAAACCCATTTCTTGCAACTGTGACAACTGTGTTGCATATAGTTCCTCTGGGGGCACTAGAAACATGGGTTAAAATCAGTACACCAAAAGGGGTAACAGAAAAAGGATGAGGGGAAGAGAAGGATAAGAATAGCAACCATTGGGTCTGTTTGGTACTGCTAGGCTGCCTGCCCCAAGTCCGCCAAACATGTTCATCAACATGTCCAACCCCAAGTTGTTTTGGTTTCCTGCAATGAAGCAAACCATAAAAAACTTGCACATCTACTACTGAGAGTTGAAAGGCCACACTGGACCCCAACAATCGTGGGCTTGCAGTATTGGATGCACCATTACTTTTCACAGAAACTTAAATTCCAATTGAAGTTACTGAACTGAAAATAGAATCTCATTAGCCTAACCTACGTATGGAGAGGTAAAATAATGCAGTCAGAATATGGAAAATTATATAGACTAGAACCAGAGTTACAGTATACAGAAGAATATAAATTTTGAACCCCCTTTGATACCTGTGCCTGCACCAGTCTGACCTGGTTCCCTGCCAGAAAATACAAATTTAGTAAATCCAATCCCTTTGAAAAAGAATTAAAGGATAGAGAAATCATGACGCCTAATCACCATTCACACTAGGGTGATTATCATGAAATCATGAATCAATAAGGAAACACTTCATTACTTACTGTGTTGGTTGCTGCCGACCAAGCTGAGACAGAAAAGCTTGCTGGAAAGTCAGAAGTTGCTGCACGAATGAAAATGGAGAAAGACTTAGATATTAACCATACAAGAAAGAAACCCAAGTGAACAAACCAATGGGTAATCTGTAAGTTATCATAGATCTAAGGCATATTAATGCATTGTGAGAATGAAAGGAGGAACCCACTATTCCCTTGGCAAGGTCAATAGGAAAGTGGAAAGAGAAAACCAGTATAGCGGGAAAGGTAGCAAAGCCCATTCGCCTGATAGGATGTGGTGCTTGTATCAGCAAATGCACACAAATATGTCAGGTGTATGGAGAAGGCTTGATGGTGTGCATAAGCGTGTGCAAGGGGAGAGAAATGTAATGAGGCATCAAAATATAACAGAACACATGTACCTGCATCATCTCAGGAGAAGTCAACTGCCGAAGAAATTCTGGGTTTTGCATCATTTCTCTCAATTGGGAGTTAGAATCAAGCATGCTACGAAATTGAGGATTCATGCCAAGAATCTAAACTTGCTTGATGTTAGTCAGCAATCAATTCCACTCAAGATTATTATTACCAAGCAATATGATTCAAAGTAATACCTGGTTCATGTACTGTGGGTTAGAAAGGAAGCTTTGCATCATCTGTGAAATAGCAGGATTTTGCATCATTTGGTTCATTAAATTAGCATCTGGCATAGAACCAAACATGCTATCAATTTCCGGGAGAACTAGTCCACCTAGCCCTGCAGGTGCCTGCGCTCTGGTATCCCCAGCAAGACTAGACCTTGCGGTTTGAGCATCTCCAGCTGCTAGAAATACATCAATAAGCAGTTTATTAAAAGCATGCAATCAAAATTTCTCAGTCACAAAACAATGAAAAGGAAAGTGAAAATGTAATCCTGTCAAAAGAAACATTGAAACATGCGTACATATATTTTCAAAGCAAACAAAAAGGCAAATCAAATTTTCATATGAACTAGCAAGAGAATTTACAAAAATCACTACAAATAAAAAAACTGAGTTCATTGTTAGTATGTAAGATTGTTCAGTACGCAACTGTGGAAAGTAGCTTTCACCTTCCCATTTCTGTCATATCAAGCAGCAGAGGAAAGAATGTTTAGGCCTAAAAAAGTTACTTTCCTGCTGTCTCAAGCAAAAGAGAACAGAAACTTACATCCAGCAGTCCAAGGGTTAGGGAGTGGATTGATATTTGGAGCAGGAGAACCAGTACTTTCATCACTGGCAACAGATACGTTTGTTGATCCATCAGAACCTTGGTTCCCAGCTTGAGTCCCTAAAAGAGCAGCAAAGGGGTTCCCACTATCACTTCCAGTATTATTGGCCATTGTGGTTGCGTTCAAGAATGGCTCTTGAACGGTTTCATACATACGTCTAAGCATGTTGAATCCCTCAGGAGAAGATTCAATGTTGCTCATTGCTCTGTCGGTATTGCGCATCATCTCACGCATGAGCTCCGGATTTCTCGCAGCTTCAAGGGTTTGACGAAGAGTGCTGGGATCATTAAGTATGTGAGCCAGCTCAGGATTTCGATCGATTATTTCACGCATTTGTGGATTGTTCATGATCAGATTCCTCATTATCTCAGGGTTGTTCATCAGGTTCTGAACAACAGGCATATTCATTATCTCCCTCATAATGTTAGGGTTCCGACTCAACTGTTGCTGCACCTGTTCAAACTCTGGAAGTCCAGCTCCAAATAAACCCCCACCGCCACTGCCACCCAAGCCAGCTGAGCCAAGTCCAGGAAACAGTGAAGCTCCTGTTCCAGATCCTCCAAGAGACCCACCTGCATTGGAACCAGCAGCTTGTGAATTATTTGGAGCAGGATCTGAAGCTCTGGTATTGGTTGCAGCAGCTGCATTGGCTGATGATGGCGCAAAACCACGAACCAAGTGAACAGTGTGATCCGCCTCCAAGCCTATATCAGTCATACAAAACTACCGTCATACAGAAAATCCATGTGCATGACAAAAACATCTCCACAATATATTCTAGCTTCTGATGAAACAAATGCTAGAAGATTTATAACAGTGATTCTAGACATAGACATGCATGAAAAATATCCAGCGAGATAAGTAGGATCATATCTTGTTTAACAGAGCAGGCAAGCCCAAAAAAAAAAAAAAGAACTTAAAGAAAGCTGATAATAATAGCTCTCTGATAGAACATCCATGTTAATTTCATTAGAACTGCAGCACAATCACAAGGAAAGGAACTCCTAACAGATGCAATATCCAATTTATCAAACAGTATGTAAATAATAATAATAATAATAATAATAATAATAATAATAATAATAATGAATAAAAATAAAAAATTTATAGATATCACCTGTTAAGGAAATCCTAATAAGAGTTGGCACCTGTAGCTTTTTATTTGAGCTTTATTAGCCAAGCAGGTCATCTAAAAACAATAGGAATGGAGGGATCCCCACAAACACATAACATATAGCGGAGGCAATCAATTAACAGTTTAATTTAATAGAAACAAGCCTGAATGAATGCAAATTCCAAGGATTTTCCGAAACTGTTATTGGAGGGATCAACAATCATGTGATCGCTCAATCCCGAAAAAATCATTTCTCCACAAAGTAAGCTCTTACTAAATTACGGGACGGAGGGAGGGAGGGAGGGAAGGAGGGAAAACGTAAATCAATTAATAATATAGGGGAGTGGAGGGTGGGGGGAATAGCATACCGTAGCTTTCTAGGGTTTGATCGTCCCTGAGGATGCGGCCTTTGTAAATGAGGCGCTGTTGATCAGCGGGTGTGTCGGACTTGTCGGCGAGGAGGGCCTTGAAGGATGCAACGGTGGAGGATAGGGCAATCTGAATAGAGAACTTGGAACCGTTGGAGCAGCGGACATTGACCGTGACTCCTCCATTCCTCGATTCGTTGACCTCCTCTACAGCTCCGTCTCCTCCCATGACAATTTTTTTCCCCTTTCCCAATGCGCGAATCTGCAATTAACAGTATAACTTTTAAGAAACCCAAATAATAATAATAATAATAAAAAATTAGAAACCAAGCAGGTAGATATCGACAGATCAAAACGAGGCCGGATTTTCCAAAAAAAAAAAAAAAAGAAGAAAAAGAAAAACCTAAAATATAGATGAGCAAGAGAATGCAAGGCTTTTCGGAGTGGGAAAAAACTAAGAAAAGAAAGAAATAAATAAAAATAAAAATAAAAATTTTGGGGGAAGGGTGGGGGGTGGGGGAACAAGACAACAACCCACCAGACCTACCCAGGCCAGGAAGGGCAAGGAGATGAGGAAGGGAAAGGTATAACGCAGTGCTTTGGGGGCGGGGGGGAGAGAGAGGGGAACAAACTCTTATTTTTAACTCTACAAGTTAAAAAGAAAGAAAGAAAGAATCTGTCATATTAAATTTTTGTTTATATATATATATAAATGTATACGAGCTGTGGAGAGGCGAGTGACCGTGACGCTCATGGCTGGGGGTGGGGTGGGGGGGGTGGTTTTGTGCTTTCAGATTGAGACTGAGGTTTGGAGGAGCCCGGTGGGGTTGTGGAAACTCACCTAGCCCCGCGCATCAACCAGGGGACGCGCGTGGTAAGGTCAGCCCTTTTTCTCTACTCTTAATTTGAATGAATAATAATAATAAAGAAGAATCAAGAAGAATAATGGGCTCTGGCTCCAACAATCTATCGTAATCATGTGCTGTGATATCTCTGGATTTTGATTTGTCGGATGGCCCAAAGGTAGAAACTAAGATGCCAATTAAATTAAGGTGTTAGTGTTACACAGAATGGAAGGATTAATTAACTGACCCACTCCTTCACCAGACAGACATGCACATACCCATAGAGCTTGGGTTTGGGTTGCTCTAGTCCAAGAGTAGTTGAAAGTAAGTCAAAGACTTTTTCAAGCAGGCAGCCCAGCCCAACAAACGTCTCCTAACAAATCAATATATTTTTTAATTCAACCGTCCCAAGTCCACCACCAACCTCTCCCCATAACCCCCCCCCCGGCCTGCATCCGGTAGTTTTGGCGAAATTGGACCCCACCGGAATGAGTAATCTATGTAACGAGGAGGCTCGGTGACATGAATGGGTGGCTTTCTCTAAAAAGTAACCAATATAAAGAAAGGGGAAAGGGACGATTGGCAGAAGTCCGTGAGAAAATGGGCCCAACGTCAATGGACCCACAAAAAGCCCAAGTGGGGAAGAGCGCATTGAGAGGCGCCTGGGAGGTGCGAGAGAGAGAGAGAGAGAGAGAGAGATTTTTTGGGGGGGGGACAAAACAGGAAATTCATCGCCAGCCTGATGATCCAACGGTCAAATTCCGCTAGCCGTTGGTTTTGAAATTAGGGGAAAAGAAAAAGGAAAGAAAAAAAAAAAAAAAAAAGAACGGCAAAGGGTGCAAGACACATCATTCATGCCCCCATGCGTTCAAACAAGTCTCCTCCTCATTTTCCAAATCTGGGTCTGTCTGTAGATTCTTTATATAAATGCCACTCGCAACTTTCTCAGTTCAGGTTGCATACGCTATTGAGGCTTTGATTGTTCCTCCCACATTCCTTTTCTTTTCTTCCCTTTTTTCAAGAAAATAAAGAAAATGAATGTATCTGACGAGAACAATCCTAACATCGCCAAACCCATGGCTTTTCCAGGTGCAAATGTTAACTCGCAATCCCAATAATTGGTGTTTCTTGTTGTCGAAACTCAGATCTGACACGGGTTCTCGGTTTCTCTCTTCCTTTCTTTTCCTCTCCTTTTCTTCTTCTTTTTTCTTTCGGTTTGGCCCCTTTGGGTTCCTTTTTGCTCTAGGAGGAATGGAAATAGGCAACGGGAAGCTTGGACAGGAGACTAGGCACAACAGAAGAGGTTTAAGCGTGTTAAATCAGAATGTCGTTGGGGCACAAGCATATCCTTGTGTTGTCAATAAGAGAGTATCAGGGTAATTATCTTGATATTCATATTATGCGAACTTCAGGTTTCTCGGCAGGCTACCTTTCTCTCTTCATTGTTATGGTTTCTTGCTCCTTTAAATTAATAAAGATGGGGTCTTTATTCCTCAGAAATCATGGAGCATGTGAGACAAAGCCGGTTAATCATGTTCATAGACCAATTACAAGGTTAGAATGTGGTTTTAACCATCATGTTTTACTTTCGACTTTCTTTTGTTTGCTTGGTGGGAGAAGGCCAGAAGGAAGGAAGGAAGGAAGGAAGGAGGGAGTGAGAGAGAGAGAGAGAAGAACCTATTACATGATTTTCACTTTTCAGTAACCTTTTTAAATGCCCTCTTTTCCTCAATTATTCTCTTTCAGGAAGTTTGCTGCACAAATGTCAAGTACACATCAGCACTGCCTCCAGGTATTTTATCTTATTTTCTTATAGAAATTACAGGATTTTTCAGTCGTTTTACGAATGGTAACGGTGATTCTGTTATCAGGAAATTAAGAAGCAGGAATCAACAATTCCAAGCACAAACGGATTTGGAGAATGCAGAGTCATTGATGCGGACGTGGAGATAAATAAGGCATGTACATTTACAGATGTGGACGTGGAGATAAACAAGGCACATGCAGACCATCCGGAGCCAATGTTCTTGGAACATTCAGAAGCAAGCATCAATGAAGTGGATCAAACTGTACTCTCTCCCTGCCCCCTCTCCCATTTCAGGTCTCATTATTGCGCAAATGTAATTAACCGGCGGAATCTTTTCAGGAGGAGATTGAAATGGAAGATATGATTCAAGAGCCCATTGTAGATATTGATGGGTGTGATGCAAAGAATCTGATTGCAGTTGTTGACTACGTTGAAGATATGTACGCCTACTACAGAAGAATGGAGGTAATTTGAACTTGAAAATACTATTTTATAATGGCTTGCCCTTTACAAATTAATGGAGAATCATCAAATACACTGACACGGTTTGCTGACTTAGAACATAGCAATCTTTGTTTAAATTTCTTTGGTAGGTGCAAATTACAGAAAGGAAGTAAAATGGTAGGTGCAAATTAATGGAGGTAATTCTTAAGGTAAAATGGTTGAAAAATCAACCGAACAGGGAAAGGAAATTGAACGGTCAAATCTATACAGAAAGAGAAACACAATAATGCCATGCTCGGTTTATGCCAAATAAGAAACTTAGTCATACATTTTAGATATGACACTGGTTTCTCAATTACGTAATAATCATCGGCCTTACAAGAAATGATGTGCTAAATCCAATCGGCATAAACCTCTTGCCATGTATACCCTTTGCCTTGTTTCTCAATTACGTAATAATCATCAGCCTTATAAGAAATGATGCGCTATGTCCAAGCGGCATAAGCCTCTTGCCATGTATGCCCTTTGCCTTGGATATTGAGACCCAATTGCAGCACACCTGATTGCTTGTCACCTTAATCTTTTCTTTTTTTGGCTTTTTTTGTTACATCTGCCACAAAGCACAGCTGTTGCTGCAGTTGATATTGCTATTGTTAGCTCAAGCATTCTTCCCTATTCTTTGACTAGAATGGACATTTTTGTCTCTATTCATGAGTTCCAAATACAGGTTTACTTTGATCAATTGATCTATATGGCTGGATGGCTCAATTCTTAATTGAGTGAGGTCTTTTTTGTTTCAATGACGGTCTAGTTCAACTCACTGTAGCCGAGACCAAAATTCCCCTGGTTCTCTGAGTTTGAGAGATCCCATTTTTGGTGATTCTTTTATTTTATCTTTGTTTGATGACAAAAGACTCATGAATCTGTGCAGACTTTTAGCTGTGTCCCCTCTAACTATATGGTCAAACAGTTTGACATTAATGAGAAGATGAGAGCCATACTCATTGATTGGCTTGTTGAGGTAAGTAATAAGCTCCTTACAGGGCCATGCCTAAAATGGTTACTACGTTGGACTCTTATCTAGTTACCTATCAAATCTGTTGTACATTATGGTATAGTAAATCAAGAGCTTTTTTATTGAATCCTGGTTGAATCAACAGGTGCAGGACAAGTTTGATCTTATGAAGGAGACACTGTTTCTTACTGTCAATCTCATTGACAGATTTCTATCCCAGCAAACAGTGGTAAGAAAGAAGCTTCAGTTGGTCGGCCTAGTTGCCATGCTCTTAGCATGCAAGTATGAGGAGGTTTCTGTTCCAGTAGTTGGAGATCTGATTCTTGTATCAGATAAGGCTTATACTAGGAAAGAAGTGGTTGAAATGGTAATTACTTT
Source organism: Ceriops tagal (assembly GCA_021533255.1). Classification (NCBI taxonomy): domain Eukaryota; kingdom Viridiplantae; phylum Streptophyta; class Magnoliopsida; order Malpighiales; family Rhizophoraceae; genus Ceriops; species Ceriops tagal. Next base: position 13,591,660 of record CM038598.1, on the reverse strand, counting down.
TATCTTGTACAGCGGAAAGGAATACTAGGCTGCACACACTTTCCTAGGCAAATAACCAATTGTCTGTTCTTCTTCGTCATTTGCAGGAACGTTTGATGGTTAACAGATTACAATTTAACATGTCATTGCCAACCCCTTATGTTTTCATGCAAAGGTTCCTCAAGGCTGCTCAATCTGATAAGAAGGTTGGTAAATATGTTGTCGCAACATATATTGTCCAGGAATGTGAGTCCTGGTCTCAGAACTACTCATTTCATTATTTACTGTGATTCTGTTGAACTGCAGCTTGAGCAGATATCCTTTTTCTTGATTGAACTTTGCCTTGTGGAGTATAAGATGCTCGAGTTCCCACCATCATTGTTGGCGGCTTCGGCAATTTATACTGCCCAGTGCACTGCCTATGGCTTCAAGCAGTGGAGTAGGACCTGTGAGTGGCACACTAACTATACAGAAGATCAGCTCTTGTGAGTTTCCTTCTTAGTATTCCACTTTAAATTTCTTCAGAACTTGAACAGGGGAAAAGAACTGACAGATTTGACATCTCTTCTTCCTGACAGAGAATGTTCAAGACTAATTGTAGGTTTTCACCAGAAAGCAGCAACGGGGAAGCTTACTGGGGTACACAGAAAATACAGCACTTCTAAGTATGGATACACATCAAAATGTGAGCCGGCACTTTTTCTTCTAGAGTAGTTGCTGCAGGCGGGGGGGGGCCTGGAAGGCGTTGTATAGCTAGTAACTTCGCTTGATTTGGGTTGGTGGGTTTACACAAAATAACTAAGGTTGCATTGGGGACTTGGATATTTTGAATTTTTCAAAGAGCCTTCACAGCTTTAATGCCATGGTCGGAATTCTGTGCGTTATTATGAGTTTTACTCCCTGTAATTTTGTTGTTCCTTTTGGAAGCAATAATTTTCGTAAGATATGTTCTCTAACTTTTATTTTCCTCGCCAGAAGAAGTCAAGAAGAGTAAACCGAGTTCATTTGACGAGCGTAATTTAATAATTTGACACCATAACAGTTTTTTCAAATCTGCGTGCAAACTTGTTTTGTCATGTGGTTGTTTTTCACTTGGGTCTATTCCAAGCTCTCGAGGCAACGTCTGTTCGATAGATAAAAGGCATGCCAGTTTCCCTTGGGATGAAAGTGGATGGATATACGGAAGAATTTTAGGGGCTACGATCCCCCAAATTTAATCCGTTAACATTCTTCAGCTCTTCCAATTCAGTGCAAGGAAAAAAGAAAAAAAAAAAACTAAATTGTATGCGTATGATTCAAGAGAAATCAGCAAGCTTGTTGGTCTCGTAAAAATGGAATGTCTCAAATAATATATGTTAAGAACAGACGCATTTGCATTAAAAAATTGTACCGAAAATGACCCCTAAAAAAAAAACACGGACGCGTTTGCCAAACATGGCAAAATCCTCAACACCCCGTGGCGCCGCCAGCCCGCCATAGACTATGAAGTGCTTCTACGTCACCAAACTACAATCGATGCAAACACTGTATCACATATACATCTGACCCAAAAAATAAAAAGACGAACTATCGTTAGGCTCAATTCTTGCAGCAGCCGCCACCCCCACCAAGCTTCTCAACTCAAGCCTCTTAGTGCCATTTTAACAGACTTACACTGTCTTGCGCATATACATAGACAGAGAGCCATGGCAGCCATAGTGACCTCCTCATCGCCAAGCTCTCTTATCCTCCAAAATCCCAATCGCCACCACCTCATCAAAACCAACAACACCTCCACCGCCACCTTCCCTCATCTCACCGCCAAGAACAAGCCTACTTCAATCAGATGTGCAGCAACCTCAACGGCTCCGGCCTCCTCAGTCCATGCTCAGCCCCAAGATCTCGAAGACCGCGTCTTCAATTTCGCGGCGGGTCCCGCCACCTTGCCCGTCAACGTCCTCAAGAAGGGCCAAGCCGAGCTCTGCAACTGGCGAGGTTCCGGCATGAGCGTGATGGAGATGAGCCACAGGGGAAAAGAGTTCCTATCCATCATTGAAAAAGCCGAATCTGATCTCCGTGCTCTCCTCAATATCCCGGATGACTATTCCGTTCTGTTTCTCCAGGGAGGCGCCACCACCCAGTTCGCCGCGATCCCGCTGAATCTCTGCAAGCCGGATGACTCGGTTGATTATTTGGTGACCGGGTCATGGGGCGATAAGGCGTACAAGGAGGCGCAGAAGTTTTGCAAGCCCAGTTTGGTTTGGTCAGGCAAATCTGAGAAGTACACAAAGATTTCATCTTTTGATAGTTTAGAGCAGAACCCAGATGCCAAATATTTGCATATTTGTGCTAATGAGACCATCCATGGTGTTGAGTTCAAGGACTACCCTATTCCCAGAAATGGGATTTTGGTTGCCGACATGTCTTCCAATTTCTGTTCCAAGCCCGTCGATGTCACCAAATTTGGTTTGATCTATGCCGGGGCTCAGAAGAATGTGGGGCCGTCCGGGGTTACAATTGTGATAATCAGGAAAGATCTGATTGGAAATGCCCAAGAGATCACTCCAGTTATGTTAGACTATAAGATCCATGCAGACAACAATTCACTCTACAATACCCCTCCTTGTTATGGGATTTACATGTGTGGGCTTGTCTTTGAGGATCTTCTGGCGCAGGGTGGTTTAAAGGAGGTTGAAAAGAAGAATAAGAAGAAAGCGGAGTTGCTATACAATGCCATCGATGAGAGCAATGGGTTTTATAGGTGCCCGGTTGAGAAGTCCGTGAGGTCATTGATGAATGTGCCTTTTACACTTGAGAAGTCCGACTTAGAAGCCGAGTTCATCAAAGAAGCTGCCAAGGAGAAGATGGTTCAGCTTAAAGGGCACAGATCAGTGGGAGGGATGCGAGCCAGCATTTACAATGCAATGCCTTGGGCTGGTGTGGAGAAGCTGGTTGCCTTCATGAAGGATTTCCAGGCTAGGCATGCGTGAACCTTGATGATCTATAATGAATTGATTGGGACCAATTTTACTCTCAAGTTTTCGGGGGCTTCTAGTTTTATGATTTCATTTTCCTAGAAAATTCGGTTTGATCATGATAGATGTTATCAAGTTCAATTTTACTGAGGTTACACAGTAAATCCTGTGTTGAAGTGGAATTCCAATGTTCGAGGGTTTGATGTTGGAAATTATAAAGGCATTTTGATTGTGTTACTACTAAGCCAAAATTTGCTAGATGCGTGCGATTTATTTTTATTTTTATTGTTTTGTTTTTTTCCAATGACACCGCCGATAAACGAAGTGTTGCAACCTTTATTATTGTGCAAAGTCTGGAACAAATGTCATTTTGACTCGGCGGGCCAGAATTTTCGGTTGGCTCGCAGGAGTTAAGTTAAAAGTGGAATAAAAGAGTTCTAATGGTCAATACTTAATCGCCGCCACAAAGGCACCAACCACCCAACCAACCCCTCCCGCCCCCCCCAAAAAAAAGGGAAGAAGAAGAAAACCATGAAAACGATAGAGGAATGACTTTTCCTCGATTTAATTCAACGATTCAGGAACAAAACAACTGCAAAGGAGGCAAGCCACGTTTGTATGTTGTATCCTTGAGTAATTAGGTACATTTATCAAAGAGCTTCAGGTTGACTAGCTCGGAAATTGCCGGTCTAATTAGCTGAGAAATGCAAATTCGCTTTAGTTTAAGCGTCGCGTAAATTACCAATAAATGAAGAAAAAACAGTCAAATCAAATGTGAAGGATTGAGATCTCTAAGCTTAGATTAGCTAACTTCAGTTATAATTACATCAAATTCAAGTGCTCAGTACAAAAGGTGAAGCATCAAGACACATGTTTAGTACAATAGTCTTAATGTGTAGAGCAGTTTCTAATAATAAATACTCTGTAATTGCACCCTTTTTAGGATCCAGTGGATAAACCCTCTTTTCTCTGAATTTCTTGCACTTTCTCTCCATTTCTTTCTGTCCACACACTTTGGCTGGTATTAACGGATACTCCTCTCCTCCCTTGCACCTCACAGATACTCGAAGAGGACTCAGCTCAAGAGAGTTAAAAAAAAAAAAGAATACAAAAAGAGTTTATTGTTACAAAATGAACACGGGAATATGCTGCGACAACACCACTGCTTTTCTTTCTGATCAGCGTGCGATCAGCACCCAGTAGAGTACAGTAGTCAGCGAACGGCAGCTGCAAACAAGATTCTCCAAAAATGCCCTCTGACCTGCTATGAAAACGAGAATCTAGAAAAAAGTGAGAGACTGGATCCAGAAGCATCACTTGCCGGGCTTGGCGGAACATCACTAGAGGTGCGGTACGCCTGTTGACATTTCTGTACCTGCTTTCACATTTTAAAAAACAAAATCAACAAGAAGAATTGGCAACATTAAATGGTGAAAACAAAAGATCGGCAATTGAGAGGCCTTAAGAAATTGACTGTGGCAGTGAAATGTGGGCACACCCTAATCCTTGTAATGTCCACAAAGAAGTCATTCCAAATACACAAAGCTTATGTCTGCCAACTCTCACGCCCGCAAATGATATGGAGTTGAATGGAAAGAGAGATCTACCTCTTCAGGACTGAACTGGAGAAGCATTGATACAACAGGCAGTAAAGCCTCCACTTCACCTATTCCAATGAAGCCATCAAAGTAATCCCATTCCAAAAACAATCAAATTTCAATCAATACTTGCACCACAGTAATTCTCGGATTCATCAGTCAACACAATTACCTGTTTGAAGAAGCTTCAAGATGACATTTTTCAGATAGGTCATATCTACCCCTTCCCTTTTCTGAGCTCTCTCCAAATTGCGAAGCTCTGTCTTTAACATGGCTACCTATACTCAGTCACATTAAAGAATTTCTTCATCAGGCAAAAAGTAGGTCGTGAGTTGTCTAAGCCTTCAGCATATCTTTAGATTCACTATTAAGTTTTTCTTTTCTTTGATCCACCATAAGTTCTCTATTTTCCACCCCAATCAACAATATTAAGCCAATTTTATGGATGCATATCTTGAGTACCAGCACTCAGTGTCTCCACATGCATCCACAATCAAAACAAGACAGACAGACAGACAGATACAATTACAACCCAGCTTTCGTACCTGTTGGCTGTGAAGACGATTTTCCCTTTCAAGTTCTTCGATCTCCTCCTAATTTGGAACAATTGTCAAAGACTGCATTCAATGGAAATATATAAAATTCTAGACTGATGTTGACATACTTGAAGAGCCAAAATATGGCGTTGTGATTGTGCTAGCTCTTCCTCTCTCTGAGCTTGTTGCCTAGCCAGAATCTGAAATTTAAAAAGATACCATCAAAAAGCTTCTATCTTCATGAGAATGTATGCACCTAATTGAGTTCTGAATGATTATGGCTATCAAAAATTATCAATAGGTAGTTCCAAACAGATAAGGCCAACCAATAGATGTTGGCATAGAGAAACAACAGAGTTTACTACAGGGATATATGCCAAGCCCTGAACAGGAGCTAGGACAAAATGTGATACAAGGAAGCACACTGCACTTGGGAAGAGGAGCAGGAGTTCAATATGAACTTGTCCTCCAGATATTAACAAAAATGCCCATGTTGTACATAAAAATATGTCCATCACAATATCTCTAATTTACTTTTTGGTATTAGAAAATCTCTATATGGTTTAAAGCACATGACAGTTCTCAGAATAAATGTACCAGAATTTGTTGTTCTTCAGCAGAGATGGTTATATTTGGATCCTCTTGTTGCAAGGCTGAATGTTTCAGGTCAGAAATAGGTCAGAGTTAGAACCACAGCAACAAACAATAACAAACCAATTTGCTCAAATACCAGAAAAGGTCCTGATACCTTTGATGTCATTTTTGTTGTGATCAGCCTGAGACAGATTAAATCAAGAATTACAAGAAGGATAAACATAATAGAGAGTTTTTAAATATCAAGTTACATAAACTTGTACGATATGAAAAATGTGGGCAGGTGTGGGAATAGTCTCTCATTTCCATTCATGATATCTCAAGCCCACTACCCTATGAGCAGAAAAATAATATTACAAAGGTGTTTATTCCAGATCTTTGCACCAGATGTCCCAAAGAGGAACCAAAAACTAGAAAAAAAAAAAATCATACCAGTGGTCTCAATTTCAGAGACTGAAGAAGATTCTTGTTATCATCAATAAGTTTAGAGACTTCTTTGTCCTTCTCATCAATCATTCTATCAGCAAGGTCACGGAATGAATCATGCTCTTCCTACCAGTTATAAGTATAATTAATCAACAAGAAAAAAATAACTTGGATTAGGAAAAAGAAAAGGAAATGTAAAGGTACCTTCAGTTTTTTATAGCGTAGTTTGAGTTCCTCAAAATCCTTTTCCAAATCTTGTCTGGAAGAGGCTTCATTTTCAGCCTTCAATGATTCACATCTCACTGCAATTTATTGTTCCAAATACAAAATTGATTAAGGTCCAATCAATATGCTTATTTTAGCATAAGCCAACAGATAATAAGACACAAAACTATAGTTTAGTTCTCCATGGAAGCATGAACATATTACTTTGCCACATTTCTTCCAAATTTTGAAGGTTTATTTCCCATGCTTCTTTCTCTGATTGGAGGTGAGCATTAGCTGAATCAAGTTTTATTTCTAAGCTCTTGATCTGCTGCTTGGCATTGTTTAGAGCCGCATCTCTGAAATAGTTATAGAATTGAAACGTCTAAGATAATTTAAATAGAATTTATGCAGAAGGATCAAACTTCTCCAAGGAGCAAGAGCTTGAGATGAGTGCAATATTGCAGAAATGACAACAAAGATACATGCGAACCATGTAATAAATGGGGACATTAATGAGATAAAAATAAACATGACCAAGTGTGAATCATAAAATGGTCATCATATAAATTTTGTATCTTGTCTCATGACCACAATGCAAGTTTTAACTAATGACAACAAGAACCACTCCCCCAATGCTTTTGGTAATGACCCATGAAGTATACATTTGAATTGAAAATTTAAAATGGTTAAGCAGAAACAGAGCAGAAGATAGGAAATCTATTAGGATTAAAAACCTGTGATGGTGTTAGTATTATAAAAATGATAAAGCAGATACTTGCCAAAAACATATGGTAAAAATGGAACAGAATGAAATGAAAATAAATAAAACCAAGCATGAATCATTAACCAGTGATCATACACATTAGCATCCCAACCACCCCCATCATAAACTAATTGAAATAAGTTACTTCCCATGGCTCTTGGTATCAACCCTTGTGTCATAGTTTGACATAGGGAAATGTCATTTATCTACTAGCTTGAGAGTGAGTTTGGCTTACTTAAGCTAGATTCTCCTGCAGTTGGCCTCTACAGGTAAAATTGGAATTCAATTATTTTTGTTGGTCATGATGACAGTTTGGTTAACTGGCTTCAAATTCTGGGCAATCAAGTTACCTTTCGACGAGTTCTTTGACATGCTTGGTCAATGCATCTTGCACATCTTGAAGAACCTTGTCCCTTTCAGCATATGCCAATGATACTTCATTTTCAGCCTCCTAGAGAGCCATACGGATCATCATTAGCAAAATTCTTAATAAATAAAGGTTCAAGCGTAAGCATGTACTTTTAGTGCTTCCTCGAGGGCTTTAGTCTGTTCAGTGTCCTTAGCTGCTTCCAGCTCTGCATCCTTTTTTGCAAGAAGTGTATGAGCTCTAGCTTTATATGAAGAAAATTCACTTTCAAGGTGGTTGATCTGCAGCACAAAAAAAGATAGAGGAATATACAAGATTGGGATCTGAGATCAAAAAGATCTATTCAAAACTTCTCCATATTCAAGAAGAATTTATTATCCAGAGTAGACATTTCCACACTGCAATAAAATCATAACTGTCAAGTTCTGTGGATTGACTGGTGTGATGTTTTACCGGGCAAAAGTCTAGTCAACATTACAACTAAGACAATGTCCAAGAAATGTTCATCAGGGAACCTCCCACTTTGGATGAAATTTGAGTAGATGGCAGGTACACACAAAGCACGATAGCTAAACTAACCAAAAACACTTCATCCGCATTAAAGCATGTTCAAAGTCAAAGGCATCTCAACACCAAGTAATCACATGGCATTGCTCTTAACAACCAAAAGAACAGTTATTAACAAGGATCTGAAAACTGATATGTAATTCCAAGGCTCAAATGGTTTACTGAATATTTTCTTTTCTACATATAAAAGAGAAAGGTAACAATTTCCCCATCCAAAACTCATTTCTACCACAATACACTTAGATTTTAGCAGGACATTCTTTTTCTGTTGACCAAGAACTGAGAAAGAGAAGACGCTCAACAAGTTCCTCTCCCAACCCCCACTCCCACTGGTAGGCATAAGAAGACAAAACAACTACTAACCTCCTCTTTGGCAGCCAGTAGCTCAGCTTCCTTTTTATTAAGCATCTCCATCTGGACAGACATTTCTAGTTCCAGCTGACCTGCCCAATAGAGAAGGGTTATATTAACTCAATCAATCAATAAAATAAATAGAAAGTTTACTAGAGAATGTTTACTTCTCATTGTAGCTGCTTCAATTTCAGTGCGTATGCAGTTACTCTCAGCAATCTCTACTTTCATTTTGAGTTCCTGGGAGGCCACTTCCCAAATTTTCTTTTCTTTCTCCTGAAAGCATAACAGAAGATATGGAAGCAGACACTAAAACATGTAAGAATATAAGGATGAAGTAGCAAATTTGTGTTGCAAATGTTCCTACTTATAAGTCATTGAATCTTAAAAAATAATTAAATGTCCAGATGGTAAGGAACACGAGCAGGTATTTTGGGATTCTAATATGAAGGATTAATGTCATAAAATTCAAGAAAATATATTCATTTTTGAATGTCTTCCATTGGTCTTTGAAATGTCAAATTCATACATGTTCATACTTCTGGTGAGCAAGCTCCCCCTTAATAGCTTCTACAGCAGCTTTGAGCCGTGCTGCTTCACCACTTGAAGCTGCATCCATCTCTGCAATCTTGGATTCTTTCTCTGCAAGTACCACCTACAGAAGTATGACATCAATTAGTTTAACAGTCTACTGGAATTTTCTCTGTTGAGCAGCATCAACCCAAAATCAGTAGGCCGCTACACACTTTAACTTCAGATGTCATCTTATCAAACAATAATGATGAAGCAGGTCAAAACAACTAGAAAGGTAATAAAGCTGTTGCTTCTCCTTATACTCTAAAGTGTAGTAGATAATTAGGGAACCATAAATGATGATTCACCTGTAGAGAAGATATTGTTTCTGCTGCCTTGTCCCTATCAGCTACAGCATCAGCTAGCTGGCTTTCCAAATTTTCCATGTTCTGATAAAGAAGCAGAGAAGTAGTAAAGTTGTGGACAATTTGATACACGATGTAATAGCAATGAAATCCATCACATGGTGGTTTTAAAAGAAAAGCATGGTCAGACATTTAAAACAAATCACCTTATGATGTTTAGCAACAAGCTCAGATATCGAAGCTTGCCTTTTTTCTTCTGCAGATTGCAGCAACAGTTGAATGTCTTCCAACAGCTAAAGACCAAGCAAGTTAAAGCATGGACTCAAAACATACAAGCATGACAAAAAATTGAGACCAAGGGAGAGAGAGAGAGATAAAAAAGAAAACTACAATGGTGAGCATGTGACATGCTCTACCTGCTCTTTCTCCAAAACAGTATTTTGTAATGCCTCAAGAGCACTCTCTTTCGGCTGCAATGAATGATGCAATTCTTCAATATTATCACGAAGTCTGGATTTCAGTACAATTGTTAATGTTTGCAGTATGAAATGGAAACGAGAAATTTCAATTACACAAAGAAATTTCAATTGACTAGGAATTACTTGTTGTTTGCACTTCTCAACTGTTGTCTCTCTGCGTCCATTGCTTTCAAAGCTTCATTTGCCTGTTGCCTTGTGCGCTCAAGCTCTTGCTGCAGTGCTGACTGTTGGGATGATGCTCGTTCAGCAGCTTTGTTAAGTTCACAGAAACGGGCTTCAAGGTCATCTTTTTCCTGAAACAATCTCCAAACAACATCTTAAGTCAATTTTTGCACCACTGCAAATGTTCTTTCCAACGATTTATGTGAGAGAAAAAATTTTAAAAAGAAAGAAAAGACTTTAATTTAACAGCTACTATATATTGGTTTTCATCAAGACTGATAAAGGGCAATCGTATATAAGAAACCACACATCAGCACACCAAAGTAGCAAATCAAGACCAACAATTGAGATGCATAATTTACCTTTTGAACCTCTTGAATACGCTGTTTTGCTCGCTTGTGTAGCCTTTGAAATTTGGAATCTAGTTCAGAGTACTTCCCTTCATGCCCTTTAATTTCTGCATCCAACTTCTGTTGAGCTATGCAAAGAAACCAAGCTATACAATCAGATTTTAGAGAGATAAAAGAATAATCCGTGCACTACATAACCACAATAAATTACAAAGATGCCTTTTTTCTGAAAGAAAAAAGATTCACCACATAAACCAGATCTGCAATGCTGGACATAGAAAGTAATTTCCTCCGAAGAGTAAATATATTAATGCCATATCATCTAGTTCTGAATTTATTCAAGGAGGAAATATTGGGTTGCAAGAAGCGTTATGAACTTGACAAGTGCTTTTCCACCTATTCTGCTTACAATCAGAACTAGGACTGCATGGGAAGATCTCATTGAATGTATCCTTCTAAATGCCTATGATAAAAGTCAAAAGCTGACCTTCAGCAAGCTTCAAAGAAAGATCTTGGGCTCTTGCATCTGCCTCAGAGTATACCTCACGAAGATGTGTTAAAGCCTCCTCTGCTGCACCTCGGGTTTGCTTCTCTTCATGGAGTTGTCTGGTCAAAGAATCTATTTTGTCATTGAGTTCTTTTGTGTCAGCAGTTTCCTCATCCTTGCAGCCACCAACCTCTGATTTCTGCTGAGAAGTATCTTGCTCTGGCTGAAGATTTTTCAAGCCCTCAAACTGGGACTTCAAGAAATCATTCTGAAATTTCAGCTCAATGACCATTTGTAAAAGCTGCTCGTGGGTATTCTCAACCAATTCAGATTTATAATTGAACCCATTTTCCTTGGTAAGATCGCCATTGCTTCTGTGATTCGTATCAGAGAACTCTTCCCGGGGCTGGAGGGAAAAATCCTCTGGTTGATTTTCCGGAATTTGAGCAGGATTTGATTTCACTATTGACATTATGTAGCACTCTTTGTCAACAGCTTCGTCATAAACTCTAACTCCTGAGCTGAAGAAACTGAAAAAAACAAGCACAAGAACAAGTTATATAAATATAAATGTGTGCGCGCGCGCGATCAACTGTCTCACCAATATTAGAAGCTTAATAATATCATGAAATGAAAAGGCCAAACGCGAATTGTGAATTGTTAACTGTAAAATTTCCATCTAGATTGAACTTCAGATCAAGACCTTCCTCCAATTTCTAATGGAATTTAACAATTGACAGCCCGCTGGATCTCTCTCTCTCTCTCTCTCTCCGCCTCTCCCCCAACATTCACACGTAAACATTCAAACAATGCTCAACGCTTAAACGAAAAAAAAAAAAAAAAAAAAGGCCAGATCCCACGTGGTTATTAAGGCAGAGGCTGCCACAGTGAAATTGATAGAACAGAAGGAAGAAAGGAAGGAAATATACAAGAAGTTCAATTCAGTGCATCCTTAAATGAATCACCAGATCAGTTGTTATAATAAATTAAATTAAATCAGAGAAAGAAGCCAGGGAATTGGGAAATGGAATAATACCTGGAACTTTGGCGCCCCCCCCCCCCCCCCCCCCCCCAAAAAAAAAAAAAAACTAAAGTAATGCGTGGCGCAGGTAGGCTTCCTATTTGGAATTAGAAATTTAGAGTATAAATGAAATGGTCTCTGTACGTCTTGAGAGAGAGAGAGAGAGAGAGAGGCCTTCAAATCGAAGCGTTTTATATATCACGGCAATGATCACTCCTCCATTCGTAAATTGAGTTCCGACTACTACAACCGCACCATGTCCGCGCGCGAGGTGCCAAACGGTACCGTTCTCTAGCGGCGCCCTACATCCGCAGTCCAAGTCCGACCGACCTTGGGGTTTGATTCCTTCGGTCGGAATATATTCAATTTCCCCCGACTAGGGCTGGGCGGGGGGGTTGTTTTAGACTTCTTACTTTAATCAACGATATTTAATTACAACCACACGGGGGACCCCCCCCCCCCCCCCCCCCCCCCCCACGCCCCACAAAAAAAAAATGTAAGTTCTTTTTCCATTTATTTAACTTCTTGGGCCAGGCCGGGTCATGCCTCGTGTTCTCCGGTGTCGTATGCTCGGTTGTGAACCATTTACACACGCACAGCTGGAATCTTTTAGTTAAAAGAAATTTACAACTATTAAATCTGATGATAGAAAAGCAAAACAATACAACGGTGAACTTGTTGGGCGGCTGATTGTCCTTCCTTGTACATACAGTATGGGAGTTCAATTCTTGTAGCCATGCAAGCCTCACATGTATTTGATTTTGACTTACAATTTAAAAATATTTATTAAGAATATCAATCTTTTTTATTATAAAAATTTATTTACAAAAAATAGAAGCCACAAAAAAAAGAAAAAAATTGAGCAATTGTTAGAATTGTTAAATTGAAGTAATATTTTTATATTTTACTAATTAAGATGAAATTTAGATAATCAATAAAGAACATTTTGTTCTTGATTTTAAACATTAAAAATTGTATTTTGAGCAATAAGTGCATTTTGGTTTTTCAATTGTGTGAGCCTATATTTTGTGTGTTTTTTGCATGCATCAAATTTGCCATTAGAATATTATTTGTAAGTTGATTGAACTAATTAGTTAAAAGGCACGTATATTTTCCTTGATAATGAATGGATCATGTTTTGGTACAATTTCAATCAAGAGGGTCCTATCTTGGTAATTTATAAGGTTGGTTTTCTTTCAAAATTGAAACATTTGAATTTCAATAAATAAATTTCACTTGTGATAATTTTGATAAATTACGTGATTGATGTTTAATTAATCTAAATTTTAATTAGTTGGAAACATTTGAAAATTCATTTTAAATAATTGAATAACTATTTTAAAGTATACTAATAGAACATGAATCGATTTAAATTAAATTTATTTAATGGTTTGATATAATTAAAATTATATATTTCTATTACACTTATTTGATTATAATAAAATTAATTTTTTATCAAAACATTATATATATATTTTATAAGAATTTTTTACATAAAAATTAATTTATTTTATTATATAATTGTTTTGATTATCATGTTTATTATTTAATTATCAAATTCAAATGAGTAGAAAAAAACATTATACATATATATATATATATATATTAACTATTTGTACACTGTTGTCTCTTCTTCCGCCATAAATATCATCTCAATATTAATTTATATTAAAATAAAAAAATCAATTAAACTTAAGATACAAATTTTGTTTCTAGAACAAAATTTGTTGGAGCTTGAGATAACAAATTCATAATAATTAAGAACACCTTGGCGCCCCAGCTAATGGCATTGTTACAACTTTACGTGGCTATAGATCAATCATGACCCCTGGCAAATGGCACGCTGTTTCATTTGCACTGCCATCGATCTCTCCGGCTGCACAACTACTTGCACCCCACTAAATCTTTCACGTTACCCTCAACATTTCACCTCTGTTCCCGAGCTGCATATTTTGAAACCAAAATTTGGATTCGATTAACAGGTATAACACGCATAAAACTAGCATATGTGTGCTCCTATTGGTGTGTGCACCATTTGCTATCTTTGGGTAGCAATCACCATTTTCTTTACTGGTCCCTCCTAAAGTAACACCCTGCCAAAACTAAGCATGAGCAGTTCTTAGTTTAGAAAGGATAGAAAGAAATTCATTGCCCAAAGACAGCTTTCAATAGATAAAGTTTTCAGAACCTAATATCGATCAGCAAAATGTTTCCTTAAGAGAGAAATCCTCAGAGTGAAAGAAAAAGCAAGACAAATAAGAAACTTTTTGGTACACCACTAAATAACATAATTTGATTTTTTGGCCACAAAGTTTTCTCACTTTTTAACACAGAATGTACACAAACAGAGCTTGTTGGGGGAAAAACGGAAGGAAAGAGTAAGGCTGAAAGGCTGCCTCACTTGCTGCATTATCTGAACTCTATTTCCTACCAAAGCAGTCTCACCCATGATCCAATAATATGCCTTCTCCAATTTTGGCAGCTATATGACAAATGTAATGATATAATATGGACTAATGTGATGGCCAAACAGATTATGCTCATTTTTGGCCACAAAATACAAAATACCAAAAAAAAAAAAAAAAAGGCATCACTCAAGGATAAATTGCTCATTCTTCCATTGTTCTTCCCATTGAAATATAATGTTGCATGAGGTTCAGCAGATTACACTAGTACGCTGACAAGCAATTGAAGATTAGCAATTACCGTAGAACATGTAACAGAGTAAATGAACATACCCGGATGAATGTCAACTCCAAAAACCTGCACAAAATAACAGTTCATATTTTGGGCCAGATAGAACGAAGCTAGAATCCAGAAGGTTCAATACAGCAACTACAGCATAGTTCATGATACGCATGAAGATCAGCTAAACAAAAAGATGAAACCACCTCACAGACTCTACTTTGTAATGCCAAGGCCAATATTTTCCGTCCTCGACTCCACAATACATGCATTACTCGATAGGATTGCAAGGAATGGCGGCCCTATCGGAGCAAAGCAGCTTTGTCAAATGATGGGGAAATTCTACATCATTTCAAACATTTATGTCCTACAAGTGAACTATAGCTTTCGGTACAAGCACAAACAATCCCCAACCCCAAGGGACATACAATCCAAAAAAAATGGTGCAACCAAAAAGAAAACATCATGTTACAAGAGTATCAAATAAGCAGTTTCAGTCAGGCCACGAGAGGAGAAGCACCTTAAGATACAATAGGGAAGAACAATTATTAAAAAAAAAAAAAAAAAACATGCAGGATCACGTTCTTTAAATGCCTGGGGCAGGAAAAAAAATTTTGATGCATAATGATTAGATTGAATTTATCCGTCAATAAAAACCTTTATAAGAAATTAGGAATAGCAATATAACCTCCTCCGCATTACCCAGGAAAATTACCTGCAAATCCAGACGAATTGAATGCTGGATAGCTCTATCATTCATTATTACATCAGAAAATGTATCAACCAATGTAGTAGCCAAAAGGGTGGGATTCTGTAGTTGATTTGTAGGACAAATGCCAAACGCTTGCTCCAAGCAATCGTGTGATAGGATACTGGCACACAGAAAGCTACTTAAAATTGGTTCCTTTCCTGCCTGCAGTATTTATGTCAGGAATGGATGCATTAGATCTCACTAGACGAAACAATACAATCACAAAACCTATGAATCAAAAACTCCACTTAACATGTTATCTTAATAAAACCGTAATATATCCGGCAAAAATTGCCAAAAAGTAACCCCATTATCTTCAACAAATATCAACTGACTAAGTTCACCCGAAGACACGGGGGGGGGGGAAGTCATAATCTTTTTCCTTTAAAACAATCCAGAAAAATTATTCCCACAAACGTTAATAAAAGGGCAGCCAACACCAATGAGACGTCTGTACGCTATAACCCAACCCAATGAATTACTAGAGAGTATATAGCACATTGACCAAATCAAATCAAATTGGACGTTTGAGTTTGTCTCTGAAGGGTAAACCATAAATGATCTGGAGAGCCTTTTTGCGTTAGGACAGTCTTTTTAAAACTGGGTCAGCCTTCCGGATTCAAGTAGCAAAAAGGATGTGATAAAAAGTTACGATCATATGCTCCGCGTGCCATTGGAGAATATGCATTTGGAACGCAAAAGGAAGCCAACAAAAAAAAAAAAAGGTATAATATTGAATGTGGCCATGTAGACGGCCAGGGCAGAGACATTTTTGGGTTCCTCAGTTATTCCTTTTTCTGAAGGCTGCTTCGAATCCTCCCTTCTCACTCCTCCTTGCGTCTGTATCTGTTAATAATAATAATAATAATAATAATAATAATAATAATAATAATAATAATAATAATAATAATCGATGCTTCTTGTCTTCTTCTTCTTCTTCTTCTTCTTCTTCTTCTTACCACTCAAAATATTATATATATACATGTTGATGTTGGACATAAGCTTCGAGAGAGTGTGCATTTTGTGTTTGCATGCTCCGAGGACAGTCAACTGAACCATTTACATCAATCATTATTCAAGTGGACCTCCTAAGCTCGCCTGCACATACATGTTATGGTAGCTAGAATTCATTTCAACGGGAAGGGGAAGGTGAGAGTAATTAATCTCGGAAGGTTTCATCATATGGAACGTTTGGGAAGGCTGGCAAAACATTGGGGAGTTTCCCTGGTCATTTTATCAATGCGTTGCCTAATTAAAAAACCCAATTGATGATCCATCATCACATTAGGGAAAAGGCTTGGAGAGGTAAATAAAAAGTGTAACCCAAAGGGTTTGAAATTGAAATGGAGTGGGGGTGGGCCCATTCCCCTTCGCCTCGTTTGGACTTTTCTCCGCAATCAGCCACAAAGGGCCTCCCCCCCACCATCGGACAACCATTTGAACGAACGAACGCAAATATTTTTTATTTTATTTTTATTTATTGTGGGCTCCAGTGCTTCAGGATGCCGCCGAAGCAATTCTAATTTTTCCCCTCCCGTAATTTTGGTCAAATTTTTTATTACTAATGAAAATAACCCGAAGTATATATCTGTCAATCTCAAATCTTTTTTATTTTTATTTTTACGTTCTTTTAGGTTCTTGGCTTCCTTTTTTTCTCTGCTCGTTGCTCCGATGATCGACATGAAATTGAGCGCCGTGGCTGCGGCTCCCGTAATCGCATAATCGATCGAATCAAAATCACCTTTTAACTCCCAAACAAAGAATAAGATCATTTCGTCGAACCACCGAAACCCGACCCGAGAATATCTCCGCCCCCCCCCCCCCCGCGATGGCGAGAAGATCCGTACCCGTTCTTAGGCAGTTCCTCTCCTCGTCTCTCGTCCAATCTCTGTCGGCATCATGCTCCAGACTCCCCTCCTGCCGATCCGTCACCTACATGCCCCGACCTGGAGACGGCGCTCCGCGCGCTGTGACGCTGATTCCCGGGGACGGAATCGGCCCTCTGGTCACCGGCGCTGTGGAGCAGGTGATGGAAGCGATGCACGCGCCGGTTTACTTCGAGCGGTACGAGGTGCACGGAGACATGAAGACGGTCCCGCAGGAGGTGATCGATTCGATTAAGAAGAATAAGGTGTGCTTGAAGGGAGGATTGGCCACTCCCATGGGCGGAGGTGTCAGCTCGTTGAACATGCAGCTGAGGAAGGAGCTCGATTTGTACTCTTCACTCGTTAATTGCTTCAATTTGCCTGGATTGCCCACCCGCCACGAGAAAGTTGATATCGTTGTGATTCGAGAGAACACCGAGGGAGAGTACTCTGGCCTCGAACACGAGGTCGTTCCTGGCGTCGTTGAAAGCCTTAAGGTACTTTGTTGCTTCTATTCAATGAATTTTATTTCTTGGGGTTTGGCTTTCGTGTCTCATGCTGCTAATCTTCTGTTAGGTCATAACAAAGTTCTGCTCGGAGCGGATTGCAAAGTATGCATTCGAGTACGCTTACCTGAACAATCGCAAGAAAGTGACTGCTGTGCACAAAGCAAACATCATGAAGCTCGCCGACGGTCTGTTTCTTGAATCTTGTCGGGAGGTTGCTACAAAGTATCCTGGGATCAAGTATAACGAAATTATTGTGGACAATTGCTGCATGCAGCTTGTTTCAAAGCCTGAGCAGTTTGATGTCATGGTACTCAGATATGTGTTTGGGCTGTTAGTATTGTGTGTCCTGTTTGCCTAGTTCTAGTCTGCTAGATATTTGGTCGGGTGGGAAGTGGAATTAGAGTATATGAAGGAGAAACGGTGCATTCTTCGTAAACATATAGGAGACCAAATGCCAGAGAGAAGAGCAGTAAATTTTCATTTTCAGGGATTTCTTAATATTGCTTTTGGGGAGTCTTCCAAATAAAGATGAGTGGAGAAGGGTACGAGAGGGCTTCTAATTGATAACTGGGTAATCATTGTTCTGGGCGGCTTTGTTTGAACCAGAGAAATTAGTGGGGCTACTGTTTTTGTTAATTTCCACGTAAGGAAAAAAGGCTGCTGGCCAATTCCTGATTGACACCCAGTTGCAAGTTCTGAAACTCTTGAACAAGTTGTTGTCTTGGAACTTGACACTTATTCTCTGCACTTAGCGTTTGTCTGAGGGGGCAAAGCAAAGGGAGTTTTCAGCTGACAACGATAAATTTACTTCTTGCAGGTGACACCGAATCTTTATGGCAACCTAGTTGCTAATACAGCTGCAGGTATTGCTGGTGGTACAGGAGTCATGCCTGGAGGTATAGACCCAAACCTTCATTAATTCTAGGACCTCTTTGTTTTTTTTTTTTCATGCGTTCCCTGTCTTCTTCGTTACAACTGATGAGAATAAGAGGAGGCTGCTATCGTGGCCCCAACTTGATCATCTGTAACTTGCACAGTTTTTCTTGAAATATTGATTGATTGTGATTTTAAGGATGAGACTTAGTTTTGAATTTAGCTCTTTTTCTATGTTGTGTAGATCACTTTGACTTTACTATAAGAATTGAAATTTGTGTCCAGAAAATAGTTAGGCTTTGCTGATTTAAAAAGGAATGACTTCCTGGTTGACCTTAAAATCATTGATCCTGTGAACCTTGGAGGAAGAACCCATTGAAGGATCAATGTATTATGGGAAACCTATTTATGCAAAGAGACAGGGGCTTTGTTTTTGTTATCAATTTGTTTCAGTCAGAATAACGGGGACTGATGTTGCAGGCAATGTTGGGGCTGATCATGCTGTTTTTGAGCAAGGTGCTTCAGCAGGGAATGTGGGTAATCAGAAGC
Organism: Ceriops tagal; assembly: GCA_021533255.1. Taxonomy (NCBI): domain Eukaryota; kingdom Viridiplantae; phylum Streptophyta; class Magnoliopsida; order Malpighiales; family Rhizophoraceae; genus Ceriops; species Ceriops tagal. Next base: position 13,572,709 of record CM038598.1, on the reverse strand, counting down.
AAGTTGAACAGAAGAGAGCAAACCCAGTGGCACTGCTTCTCTCATCTGCCATGATGCTAAGACACCTTCAGTTTCCTTCATTTGCTGATCGGTTAGAAACTGCAGTGAAGCGAGTGATTCTAGAGGGCAAGTATCGAACAAAAGACCTCGGAGGAGAGAGCACCACCCAAGGGGTCACTGATGCAGTCATCGCTAACTTGGACTGAAAGGATTAATACACATCAGGGGCTGCTCCTGTTTAAGCATTTGCTGATATGCATGGAAGTTATAGTCTACACTGGTAACATCCTTCGTTTTCTGCCAATCAGTCAAAATTATTCATTTTTGACTTTAATAATCTCGGCTCCAGACAATGAAACACCATTGTTGTTTGAATCAATTGCCTTAAGATCATGTTTTTTCAATTATGAGGATCACAACGAACTTGAATTTTGATTCAGACGTAGCAATATTTGGGAATAGCGAATGTTAAATGTGGATGTCTTGGCCTTTGATCCTTGAACGGAACTTGTATGCAGCCAGAGTTGCACGAGGTTCTGGAGAGTTTTTCCTTTCAAGTTTTGTCTCCTTGCGGTGTTCGGTGTTAAATTCATTTCATTTGTTTGGTACTCGATACGTGTGTGTGGGCGCGCGCGCGCGCGCGCGTATTGAACAGTTAAAAAAAATCTATTTTAAAATGCAGTCAGGTTGCTGCCCTTAAGTAGACAATCATCGTAGGCAGTGAGTCAAAGCAACAGACTTTTTAGTTATTGTAGGCCCTGGGATGCCATTGAGGTTGGGATGCCCTGTGAGGTGAATCAGTTGCAGCTTTAGCAATTCGTGAACATGTTACTGGAGAATATTATCAGCAAAAATAAACAAAAGCAAAGCGGAACAAAAGGGAACTGAGAAATGCAAACAATTTGGAGACCAATTTACAGTAATTAAAATGGTTGGTTTTGGGTTGCTCTGAGCACTTGTTAGCTGGTATAGTTTGAATTAAATGAACGGTATTTTTAAAATTGTTACACTTCTGGTCTAATTTTCAAAGTGAGTCTAATTGCCTGTTGCACTTCAGGTCTCTGCCTTATCTTCTTGCAGATTATGGAAATGCATTTCGACAATTACTCGGTTTTCATCTTAATCTGCCAATTTTTTGTTTCTCTCGTTTTAGTTCCCTGTTAGGACGTTGAAAAATCCATGTAAATTGTTCGTGTTTGATCGAATGATAAGTCCGAGGTGTCTTGCCATTGGATTAGTTTCTCTGGCATCGATAAGATTCCAATAATTTTAGTTTCCAGAATCTAATTACGATTCATACTCGAATTATAAGTAATAATTGGATTAGATTTCATTGACAACAAGTATTCTTGTTCTCACTAGGAGACCACCATTTTCTAATTCAACAAAGAATCTAATTTGTAATTGAATTCTTCAATTCTAGTCTAATTTTCTTTTTCCTTTTTTTTTCAGAAATTCATATTTTGATCTAATTTCGTAAGGCCTAGTAAGAACATAACTACATCCGATTACCCGACTTAAAAGGATTTTTCTTTCTTTCTTTTTCTTTTTTCTTTTTCCCGGGGGGGGGGTGGTTATGACTGGTACGCCGTCATTGTATCGATCTAATTAAGGAAAAAAGTTATGGTTGGCACGCCGTTTGCGGTGTATGGATTTAACAAGTTTTGGGAAAGGTTAACCAATTCAAACTCATTCTGTTCCCAAAGTTAGTGCTTAAAAGCAACATTTCTTCTTAATAGGCTTCCACATTTTATACCTCTTCGACACGTCTGCTCTGCTTGTTAATCTATTCTCACAAAAACAGCAAAGCAATTTCTCCCGTGTAAGAGACGAGTGCAATCCGTAGGGAAAGCAACGATAATGGTTGTCAAATATTCTTTTATATGTGCCTTTTAAAAGGCTCACTAATCTCGTCATTTGATCAACAACAATCTCAAAATTTTCCAAAATTCCTTTTTGTTTGTTTGTTTGTTTGTTTGAATGCTTTTTTTTTGGGGGGGGAGGGGGTGGGGGGAAGAGGGGGAGGGGATTTCGAGTTAAGAACACAAAATTAAAGCTGAGAAAAACGATTACATTTCTGTTTTGATTTTGTATCCTGCAATTATTTGGTATTAAATATGGCGTATCGGGACAATGGGAGGCCTCTACCAAAATTTGGGGAATGGGACGAGAACGATCCGGCCTCCGCCGAGGGTTTCACGGTGATATTTAGCAGGGCCGGAGAGGAGAAAAAGAAGAATGCTGGAAATGCCCAGTCCCGGAGGAGGCGTGACGATGATAGCAAAACAAAGAAAAGCTGGCTTTGTTGTAGCTTTGCATGACATTTTCTTAAACGTCTACGTCCTACGTTGACGCCGATTCTGCCTACTTCCCGCACGTTTTTTTTTTTTTTTTTGGGTTTGGTTTGGTTGGGTAGGGTACGCAGAAGATTAATTGGTTGTGCCTCTATTACGAGCCATGTGTTTCATCAAACTGAATTCTACGCTCTTTGGATAGGGAATAAAGAGGTCTTTAGGTTGGATGAGAGCAGGAAGCCTGGGGTGTATGCATAATTTACACATTTGCAAATCGTCTGCGTAGAGATGACGAACTCTATGGGACTCACCTGCTGTCTTCAATTTTTTTAAAAAAAATAAATTTTTTTTTTTATCCCCTTCTATCTATCTTTACCTTTTTTTTTCTCTCTCTCTCTTTAATGTAAATCGTTTGAAAATCAACCTCCTGATTAATTTTGAATAATACTGACACTAATCTAAAGCCGCAGGGACTAGGGAGGAATAATCTTTGATCAAAATTGTTTTCGGTTAAGATTAGTTACAAATAAAGATAAATTATTCCCTATTTATTTATTTATTTATTCTTTTTCCTTTAATATCTGCCACCATGATCGAACAAAGGTGTCGAGTTTGGACAATGGGAGTTTGTACAACATCCAAATCCCTTTTTTTCACCAAAAAAAAAAAAAAAAAAAAAAAAAAGAAGAGAGGAGGAACGGGAGGAAGTGCGAGGAAGGGAAATTGCGCTCTAGAGAGAGACAAGGAAGCTTTTGATTGGCGCCTTTCATAAAAAATACCGGGCACTTGACAACACAAGAGGTTTCTGGGGCAGTCCAAAACTACATTCTGAATTGTGAAACAGTTGGGCCTTATACCTATTTGGGCCTGCTCTCAAATTCCTACTGGATTGAATGGATTCCCTTATGTTATGGTCCCAAATGCATGAAAATCACAGCCTAATGATTTCAAGACGTAGATGGGCCAGAACAGATCCGGTTCACGTTCACAATCCACTGGCCCTGATATTGAACCTAAAACCCTGGGCTCCGCGCGCAGCAGAGGACAACGGGAGAAGAAGAAGAAGAAGAAGAAGAAGAAGAAGAAGAAGCAGAAGCAAGTGGCGTGGAGAAGAAATGGGGAAGGTGCCCTCGCTACGTTCGGCAATCTCAAAGGCGGCGCTCGTCAAGAATCTTCCTGCTGTTGCCGAACAGCCCCGTCACTTTCCCAAGAAGCCTGTCAAGAAAAAACCATCAAAGTTTTCCCAGATAGCTCAAGACCGGACTTCTGCCGGCGGGACTGCGCAGCTCAATTATCTCTTCAAGTCTCCAGACCTTGATGAGGCCAAGAAGCTCTTCAATTCCCTGGTTTCCACCGCGAAGGACCCACCTGACCTCCGCCTCCAAAAGTCTCTTCTTCAATCCTATGCCTCAATCTCCACCCTCGATGACTCCATCTCTCTTCTCCACCACATGATCAGAACTCTCCCTTCCTTCTCCCCCGACCGATCCTTGTTCCATATTCTACTGTCCATGTCCTGCAAAGCATCCGATTCTTCCCTCTCATCCGTCCGCAAGACTCTCAATCTGATGGTCAATAATGGGTCCACGCCTAATCAAGTTACCGTTGATCTCGCTGCTCGGTCTCTCTGTTCCGTTGGCCGGATAGATGATGCCGTGGAATTGGTAAGAGAATTGTCTTCGAAGCACTCCAAGCCCGATGCTTTCACTTATAATTTCCTCGTTAAGTGCTTGTGTAAGAGTAGGACTTTGAGTACTGTTTATGGTTTTATTGATGAAATGAAGTCTTCTTTCGATATCAATCCTGATCTTATAACCTATACAATACTGATTGATAATGTCTGTAATTCGAAGAATCTCCGCGAGGCTATGAGATTGGTTGGTGTGCTAAAGGAGTGTGGATTTAAGCCCGATTGCTTTGTGTACAACACCATAATGAAAGGATATTGTGTGTTGAGTAAAGGCAGCGAGGCAGTTGGGGTTTATAATAAAATGAAAGAGGAAGGAGTGGAGCCTGATCTTGTCACTTATAACACTCTGATTTTTGGGTTATCGATATCTTCACGAGTGAGTGAAGCCAAAAAATTTTTGAAAATTATGATGGAATCCGGACATTTCCCTGATGCCGTAACCTACACTTCGTTGATGAATGGAATGTGTAGGGAAGGGGATGCTTTGGGGGCGTTGGCATTGTTGGGGGAGATGGAAGCAAGAGGATGTAGTCCAAACTCGTGTACTTATAATACATTGCTTCATGGTCTGTGCAAGGGTAGATTGTTGGATAAAGCAATTGAGTTCTATTTGATGATGAAAGCAGGTGGTTTAAAGCTTGACGCAGCTTCTTATGCTACAATGTTGAGGGCACTTTGTCGGGAGGGCAGGGTTGCGGAGGCTTATGAGGTGTTTGATTATGCTGTAGAGAGCAAGAGCCTTACTGATGTTGATGCTTACTCCACGTTGGAGAGTACTTTGAAGTGGTTGAAGAAAGCTCGAGAGCAGGGACTCGCTGTGTGACTGTATGCTCTCCATTATCTTATCAGTTCTCTTTGGTTGGCATTTGTAATCAATTCCTTTGCTTTGGGTTTGCATCTCTGCGGTTATGTAGCTCCCATGCAATTTGATTTTTTTTTTCCAACAGCAAATTCTCTGGTTGGTTCAAGTAGTTTAAGATTGGGAGCATACGCTGCTTCAGCTTATTGTTTTCAAAAGATATGGACTTGTGAACCTAAATAATTAAGGCACCTGAGAGAATTTTTGTTAAAGAAAGTATGATTTGTGAAAAAAAAAAAAAACTGGTGCATTGTTAAACGGAGTTGCAAGTGGCTTTTGTAAGGCACCAGGTCTCGCAAACTGAAGCTTTTGGGGTTTTCTTTCCATTGAAGTCTGTCAATCAGTCTTTCATTTTTGAGAGAGAACTTAGCTGCGCCACTCAAGAGGACGTGATAATGTAAGCCATACAAATTGTCTTTTATAGGAGCTCCAGCATAGATAAAAGATACAAGCATGTACCAACTTTTGTTTTTACGGGATCTGTTTAAACAAACTCGTTGCTTCTCTCATTCTCCATCCCTGCCCAACTTCTGCCAGCCCCTGTGGTCTGACATCCCTGAGCCGTGCTGCCTTATCGACGGGATGATTTGTTTAAGCGGCTGTTTTGATGGGTATTTGAAGGACAAGACTAATCTTCCTCAATGGCAAGGTTACTCTTAGCGGAGGGCACATTTTCCGAAATATTCCATTTGTGAAAAAAATGTAAAGTTGTGTACATTTGATTAGGATCATACTCACTTGTATCATATGTATTTGGATGCCTTTTGGTTGCTCTTTCTGATAGGGCTCCTTGTTAATTATTTTGGTGTCATTAATATGAACCATAAAAATTTTCCAAAGAACTTTTGGACGAAGTTTGGCAAACTGTCATACTGCTTAATGGTCATGCCTTTTCCTTTCCATCGGGAAGGGAAAAAAAAAAAACTCACCCTTTTTCTTTTTTCTAATTTATTATTATTATTATTATTATTATTATTATTATTATGGGTCTGCGTCACCCCTTTTATTTAGATACCGGGCCTCCAAACTTGATCCACAATGTCGGTCATTCTTTTCATTTCATGTTCGTGTTATGGGTATTTTTGTTTTGGTAGATACCCTCCGTTTTGCGCGCTTGGTTGTACATTTCACCGAAGACCCAAAGCCTAATGGAACCCAAGATCTCTTGGAATCTGACCACAGCTTGCGATCGGCAAATTCCAACTCCCACCAGTTTCTCCGTCATTGTCCCACTTTACACCAAATCTGCAGCAGAACAAATGATGATGGATTGATTTGATCGTTAAACGAAGACAAGGACTGGGCAGGACAGGTTGTTATACGAGAGAACTAAAACAAACAATTACCGGAAGAGCAAGTAGAGTGTCTAAAAGAAGTGCTGATAGCGGCACATTGCATTGTCCATTTGATTCATTGCACAAAGGTTTATTTACAATCCTTAGATATTACAAAAGGGATGATATTGAAAATATTTCTGGGAACAAGTGCCCCTCCGTCGTAAATTGATTGTTGTTTGTATGATAGCTTGTTTTCTGGTGACAGGCACTGCCATCAACATTCTTACGCTTGCGTTGAAAAGAATTACTTCCCCATCTTTTACTGTCTCCTTGTCTCCAAAGACGTTTTTTTTTTTCCCTTTTATTTTTCTCTGGAGCTGCACCGTTAATGCTTATGGTACATTATCCGTCTAGGTGACAGGACAACGAATTTGGAAGGGTTCAGTATTCCAATTATGTTATGTTCCGTAATCTCATTTTTATCGCCCCAGATTCTTGTCCCAAGTCTTTATTATCATTATAACCTCTTTTGTCCAAATTTGCCTCCTTCGTTGCCTGTCCCCACTATATTTTTCATTTATTTTCCTTTCTTTCCTCTTGGACAATGGATTTGCCGCTCGTACAGAATTTCATTTCATGGAGGAGATTGATTTTAATTATACTTAATCGGCAAAAAATTATACAAATATGAACTGATGGAGAATATTACGCGATCATCTATGGATCCACTCCAAATCTTGTTAACCAAATGCCTTGCTGTGACGATTAAACTAGAAGATCATGTGCATTACCAGTTGTCCGTACTGATAATCTAATAACCGGCAAATAATTGAATTATGGTCGAGACAAGGGTGCTATCAGTAATGACTGGAAGAGGGGGGGGGGGGGCGAGGAAGCATGCGGATTCCACCGCCTGTGCCGCCTGCTTGGAGTCACAGGATAAATGACAAAATGTTAACCAAACCTATACTAGCAAATCTCTCAGCCTCAGAGACTAAAGAAAGATTTGGGGGTTTCAGGCTGCTGGCCGAAATTGTTAAATTAACATACAATATTGGGGTGACCCAATTTGAAATCACATGGCTAATTAGCAGGCGGAAAGAAGCCTAATGTGCCAGAGCACGTTTTATAAGTAGGCTCGAATATCATCAAATCCAGAGCATCACTTGTAAATTGCGTGATCTTCAGTAATCAGTATTTGGGAAGCAAGTAGGGATGGCAGCACTATCTGCAATGACTTCTGCAAACATTCCTGTTAGGTCATTCAGCTTACCTTCTAGGCCACACCCCAAGTATCCGAGAATTGAAGCAGTGCTAACCAAGCTGAAGACTTGGGAATCATCAAATGCTGCTCCTGGTCATAATTCTCTGGGAGCTGAAAGCGTTCAGACAGGTATAATGAGGACTGCAGAGTTGTTCAATTGCATTGAGGATCTTATTCGTACTTCACTCAGTCTAAAAGCTTTCCAAAATCGGCATTCAAATGTCGTAGAAAAGGCACTGGGATCAGTTGAATTGTTAGACGTGTGTAGCACTTCAAGAGACTTGCTCTGGACGATGACAGAACACGCCCAGCGCCTGCAGTTGGTACTATGTAGGAGAGGGATCAATTCAAGCATCGAGAACAGCATTCAGGCCTACTTCAGTTTCAGGAAGACTGGTGAAGACGGATGTTGCCAAGTCTCTACGAGCGCTGAAGAGGATAGAAAACAACGAAGAATCCTTTCCTCTCTTTGAAATCAATCATCATTCAAATTTTGTGCATGGGGTTACAAGAGAAGCAAATGCCTATGCAATTTCCATCTTTGGAGATCTCATGTTGTTCCTATCTGCACCAGCAACAATGACAAATACTGGCGGGTGGTCTTTGATATCGAAAATGATAAGCATCGGATTACTGACTTCTGAGAGGAGTGACAAGATTATCAATGAAGTAGGAAATGTTGACATTGCTCACTGTTGTGTGCGTGGACGAATCAGGAAGAATGATGCCAAAATTGATGGGCAAGAACTGCAAGGCAGACTAGAGGTGCTCGAGGTCAACAGCGGTGGCCTGGAGGCTAAAGCAGATTCCATGTACAGATGCCTAATTCAAAATAAAGCGACTCTTCTCAACCTTGTTGCAGCTTGAAAAACATTATTTTGGGGGGGGGGGGGTAATCGAACTAGTCATGGCACCTACATCTCAAAAGATTGGCCCATGCTAAGAAAAAACAAATCTTCATTTGAATTTTGTACCCGATTCAAATTAAGGAGTATTTTCCAGATTTAAATGCATTCCAAATGTTCTAGTACGTAAATGTATCATAAAACATTATAGATTCCTTGTTCTTATCCGTGCGGGTAGTGAGTAAACAAAAGGTATGAAAATTGAAGCAATGGCTATAGACAAGGCCATGAAACGGACCAGCCAAGACTATATTGATTTGGGTCATTTGAGTTCTATTAGGATCTTTTATTTTATTAAATATGATACAAATATTATCTTATAAATTTGTGAAATAAAGTTTTTATTTTTGATACGAATAGTTTTTTTTTTTTTGTAATAAAATATTTTTATCTTTAATAAGTAAATATTCACGTAATAATGTACCTTGTACGTACGTAAGATTGTCCTTAGAGCCGCTGACTTAATGATGACCGATTGATTTTTGCTTTCTACTTCTACGCACGGTGAATGTTACTAAAGGGAGAGTAAGCTTGGAACTAGGGGTGCGTGTTATTAAGGAGACTCCTCTCCGCCACGAAGTTCGGATTCCCAATAAATGATCCGTCAATTGGGTCTAGACTATGTTCGGTCATGGTCTATTAATTGTATGACCTCTACAAATCAGACCGAGTTTAACAAGTATGTTTGGAATTGGATGTATATCTCACCAGCTAAATCGCCTTTACCTTTCTAGGGTTTTTTTTTTTCTTCTTCTTCTTTTGGCAATCATGGGATAGATCGAAAATTTGATTGGATTAATATGATTCCATATGAATGTCCAATTAATGCCAACCTTTTCTCTTCTTTTAATAAATATTATTTACTTACTTGACTTTGTGAAATGCCCAGTTTTCGCATTGATGTCCGGATGAAAACTTTTTCTTTTTGAATTATGCGATCTATACTGATTCTCCTTATCTTTACTCAAGCCACAGAGATAACCCATTTACGCCTACTTACAATAAGGAAAAAGGCTATTATAGGACGAGACAACAGGGAGAAATATGGCAATCAATTCAATTCTAAAATAGTAACTTGTCAGCCAAGAAGGACCTCAGATAGCAAATCACTCTTAATTAAATCCCTGATTTCACCATCCTTCAGTCAATCTCCAGAAAGTCGCACTGAACTCCGCGCGGATCGATGAAATTGATGATCAAGCCTAACGACTCTTAACCACCATTGTTAAACATCTTCCTTAATTTGATCTTTTATCCTTTTAATTGACCGACCCACCTATCATATTACGGATAAAATTTTTAAATTAATTAAGCTTAAACTCGAACACAGCATTTGTTTAAAGTCCCTACTTCTCAGTCACTCAAAACAGCCACTTTTCATTTTTATAATAGCATATTGCCCTTCCAGTCAAGCTTCGTAAGGCAATCGGAATTTCGTCAATGGATTCTGCCGGAAACATGGTTAGACCATGGATTCATCTTCTTGGTGTAGTTATCATTTATTCATTTTTTTTTTGTGCGTTTTTAATCCTTATTAATTTGTACTGTAGTAATGTTTTGGAAAAATATATCTGTAGACTTGTGAGCTGAAATTGAACACCCAGTCTCCGGGGTGGCATATGACACTGATGAAAGTCCTGAAAAGTATTCAAGGTTTGCTTTCTGTTTTTCTTTTTCTTTTCTTTTCTTTTCTGGTGTTTGCTTTCAATTTATACATTTTCATCTCACAGGAATGATTTATTTCTCAGTCCTTGAAGAAAATCCCAAGTAATATATATATATATATATATATATATATATATATCTCATTTATTTATTTATTATTATTATTATTATTTGTTTATACATCCAATGATTCAAGTAAGAGGATTTCTTGTTCGTTGGTCTATTGAATGGAAAAGAATAATTCAAATGGCATTGGCAATGGACCGTATAGTAAGAACCAGATCATGATTACTGGGTCTTCTTTTGAATTATTTTCATGTCTTTGATCAACTTTCATATCGTTCTAATGTTTTGTGTTATTGTCATTTATTTTGCTTCAATAGTAAGTCGAACATTTTAATCAATTTATCTCTATTACTGATAACAGGAGTAACCTTCACCATAGATGCAGAAAAAGGAATCGCAATAGTCTCAGGCAGTATAGAACCCGACAAACTTATGGTGATGCTAGCCAAGGCAGGGAAACATGCAGATCTTCTCTGGGTTGACTCAGGAAACCATCATACAAAGACGCTCATGGGGCAAGACGACCCCCACAGGCACATGCCTATAGTTTACGGAAATGGCTACGGCTATTATCCTGACCACGGTTATGGTGCATATGGTAGAATGGACCATTATATTGAGGGTTCCCAGCCAATATATCTGTATCCGGATCCATCACAATACTATCCACACTACCCCTACTTTGACCCGCCAGCTCGCTATTTTCCACAGTCTCCACCACCAGTGCAGAATCCAAGGCTTGAATCTGCTTGTAACGTGATGTAAGAGCTGAAGTGACGGATAGATGAGAACGTTAGGTCAAGAATAAATGACGCAGGAATTCGTATTTGGGTTGTGTTTAGTCTTGTGCCTCCAAATTTTTATGGAGGAGCAATAGTTAAGGTGTGAGTTTTTTCTTTTGTTTTTCATCCTTGAGTTGTCCAGAACTTTTGGGGAGAAGAGTTTAGAGTTCAAAGTTAGGACATTTAGATCGGGCTCGTTTCAACTGTGATGTCCCTTTCTTTTCCAAATTTTTAAGAGAAAAGTTGGGGAACTAACGTGGTCCTAAATTACTCGAGAGGTCAGCATGTTTTGGGATATTTTCTTTTATTTTACTTTGTCAATCCTGGCTTCTCTTTGTTGGCTTCACTTTTTTCTCTTTTTTTTTTTTTGATATATTAACCATAATCATCACTACAAGTGTTAATTATTATCGTGTGTTAACTTGATCTGCGTAGCAGGAGTTATAATTTCTAGCATGATCCACATTAACGTAGGAAGAAAACACACTCATCTCGCTCACTTTTAACGTAGACAAGCACAATCATCACCACTGAGTGTTATCATTATTATGTATTAGCTTAATTTTCGTAATAAATTCTAGCGTGATTCATCTACCTCTCTTCTAATATGAGATGACACAAATAATAAACTTGTAAATTTAATATTATATTTTAATAAAATTTTTTATTTATTCTTCCGTTGTATTTTTATTATAAATTTTTTTAACACATAACTACTCGCTTACCCTTAAGACCCTTGCAATTATACAACACCTAAAGTGTAATGATCAAGTGCCAAGCTAATCTCTTGCGCCGGTAGGCCATCCTGCCTTTGACATGGGGACATGCCTCTCGTGAAGCAATATATAAAATTGGCATCGCCAGCCCAAATATGATTTCCTTATTCCAAATTCAAGGCTTTCCCCAGATCTCAATATCTACTATCCCAAGGTTCTCCATTATTCAGATAACTTGGGATTCCACACTTGCAAGTGCTCCCAAATCCATGAATTGAACCGTGGAACAGGCCAGATTTTGACGGTGAGCAACGCAGAGGGCGGTGCGTGAGAGGTATTATCCCTTTGACAAAACAAATATTGCAACGGTGAGATACATTGTACCCGATCAAGAAGTTATCTAAAGCCATCACGTAGCATTTAATGAGATTTTAATGCTCATTTTGTTGGAAGACTTGACAACGCAGCCCATGCCTTAGGATTGTCCTACCCTGCCTTTACATGTTTCACACGTTTAGGGTAGGACCAACTGGCTCCAATTCTATCTCCAATGAAAACTATATATATATATATGCTATACTTGATCAAAGCCATTGTCTTTTGATTAATGTTTGCATGCTAAATAAGGTCCCCATGGCTGCTTTCTCCCCAGAGTCCGATGTTCATGCCTACAATGTTCGATCAATTAGCTTTCCAGCTCGATCGCTTCCTAATCTACGTAGAGTTGAAGAGAAACTGAACAAGCTCAGTTCTTTTGATGCATCATCTCCAACAAAAGTGGAATCAATTTGCAATCAACTATCTGGCCTTGGAGAAACATAGAGATGCATGCAGGATCTCCTTAATTTGCCGTTGACCCAACAAGCTGTAAAGCAACAGGCAGACGAAAAATGGGTGAGTGACATGTTAGATGATTTGATAAGGTACTTGGATGTATGTGGGAGCACAAGGGATGCCATGTTGTTGATGAAAGAAAGTGTCGAAGAGCTCCGATCAGCTCTTCGACGGAGTAAGCTGATTGGCGGTGAGCTGATCATAGAGAGCAGTGTCCGTTGTTACATTGGCTCTAGAAAGGGAATGAAGAAAGATATGGCAAGGTCTCTCACATCATTGAAGAAGCATAAACATAATTACTTTGCGCAGCCTACTCTTCCAAAGGCAGACCGTCATTCATCTGCAGTTGGAAGAGTCTGCCGACAAGTGAGTTTGGTCACCACTTCCATCCTTGATTCGCTCTTGCAACTCCCGTCTCTGCCGACCATTTTGAAGCCAAAGCCTATCAGACAGTCTTTGGTTTCAAAATTAATGCATAGAGGGGTCGGTGTGACGCAGAACGATTGAATTTCAAAAAATAAAAGTTACAAGCCGCCTTAGAAAAAAATTCTCTCAATTAGGGTAAAATATAATACGTTCTGTCTCTCACTAAAAAACCCTAAAATATATATAGTATATAAAATTACACTAAATTACGAAAAATACCATTTTATAAAATTTAATTAAAATTACGAAAAATATCATTCGCTTGGACTCGGCTTTGAAGACTTTCGCAACTTCTTATCCTTTACTCGCTTGTCCATATACTCCTCGGTTATCTGGTCCACATCATTCTCTCCCACCAGAGAAGAACTCGACCCCGAGTTCTTTTCAAGATATAAAGGCGGATCATCGGGATGGAAAAGAGATAAATCGGCTACATTAAATGTCTTGGAGATGTTCATATCATCAGGAAGCTCGACAATATAAGCATTGTCGTTGATCTTGCACACAACTTCATAAGGACCATACTTCTTTGACTGTAATTTGCTATACTTGCCCACAGGAAAACGTTCCTTCCTCAGGTACACCATCACCTGATCACCAACCTCAAACAGTTTCTCCTTCCTGTGTCTATCAGCAGCCGCCTTATATTTCGCATTTGCCCTCTCAATTTTCCTTTTTACCTCTTCAGTGATAGTTTGACACTGCTCTGCCATGTTCTTAGCTGTTAATAAAGCTGGTACAGCACAAGGACTCATACTGTCTCGAATGAACCCCTTGTTCAACAACTCTTGGACCTTCTCCTGTAAGACCTTAGTTTCATTAGGATTCATCTTATAGTGTGGTAAATTTGGAAGACTTACTTCAGGTACCAAGTCTATTTGATGCTGGATATCCCTCAGGGGTGGTAGTCCCTTAGGTAGGTCATTAGGGACCACATCTTTATACTCCTCCAACGCTCCCTTAACTGCTTTAGGGACCTCTACACTCATGTCTTCATCTCCAACTACCTTATCCTTTACAATGAGCGCCTGAGCCACCTTTGACTCTTTCAAATCCTCAACCATCTCCTTCTCTGACTGGGCAACAGTCAAGAAAGAGCCTCCTTCTATCTTGCGGGCTCTAGAGCGACCCTCTAACTTCAAAGGTAACAAAGTATACTTCACACCCTCTTTCTCTAATTTATAAACATTCTCTTTACCTGCATGTTGGGCATTCACATCGAACTGCCAAGGTCTCCCGAATAGTAGATGACATGCATCCATGTCAACAATATCACAGAAGATTTCATCTTGATACCTCCCTATAGAAAATGACACCTTGCACCTTTCCTTCACCTCAATCTTCTCGGCCGCCTTAATCCACCCAATAATGTATGGGTATGGATGTTTTTCGATAGGCAACTGTAACTGTTTAACAACTTCCCTCCCGATGATGTTTTCACAACTCCCATTATCTACAATCACGTCAAACACCTTTCCCCCAATCGTGCACCTTGTACGGAACAACTGATGTCGTTGGGTACTTGCCTCCTGCTTTGGTGCTAACATCATCCGCCTAATCACATAAGCTGGCTCCACTTCACCATCCTCTTCCTCATCATATTCATCTTCTCCACCAAGCTCACAACACACCTCTTCTTCATCATTCCTATCCAAGATTGGTCTGACATACGGGTTATTTTGCTTCTGGACTCCCATAAACTCCATAGGCCTTTTCCCTTCAGCCCTTTCATCCCTTTTGGCACTATTTTCTTCAAATTTACTCAACACATTTTTATTCTTCTCAACCCCCACCTTACTGACACTAGTAGTATCACTCACGAACCCTCTTCTTCCACTTGCATACCTAGTGCTCTGCTCCTGCAACATTAACTCAGCTCGAAGAGCCATATTTTTTGCCTCATTCAAATTCCTCAAAACCGCAACTCTTATTTTGTCCTTAATTTGCAACTTCAACCCGTCCACATATCGTGCAACCTGTTGACCCTCACTCTCTCTCAAGTCATTCCGTTTCGCCAACCTCATAAACTCTGCAGTGTACTCATGAACAGATCTTGGCCCTTGGCGACATCGTTGATACTGCTGGAACAGTATTTGCTCATAGTCTGGAGGTAAGAAATAGCGTTGTAGTAGTTGTTTCATACGGAACCACGTTCTTACCGGATGTCTCCCTTCTCTCTATCTCCTAGTCTGCAGCCTCTCCCACCAGGCAGAAGCTCCACCCTTCAATCTACAGGCCACCAATCTAACCCGTCGATCTTCTGGTATCTCCATGTAGTCGAAGAACCTATCAACATCTGCTAACCAATCTAAGAACTCCTCAATATTAAGACTACCATTAAAATATGGAATATCAACCTTTAAACGGTAATCACCCCTATCTCCTTGATCATACCCATAGTAGTTCCTTTGATACCCTACGTCACCACGTCGTCTCTGTGATTGCCTTACTCCATACATAAACTCATCCTCATCAGCAGATTCATCATCCGAGATCTGCGTAATCCTATTAATAGCTCTGGGTATGTTAATTGGATTAACATATCTATCTCTTGCCCCAGGTCTATTACCGCTAATATTCATCGAGTCAAAGCACTCAATCAAATCATCAAAACGCTGTTCTAAGCGTTGGACTCTTTGATCTAAAGCATTTAACTCTGTCCTAGGAACCCATTGATCGGCCCCTTGGACTCCCGTATCCTGAACACCGTCAAGAACACGACCGCCGTCAACACCTCGATTGACTGACATCTTCGCAGGAAATTGCCTAGCTCTGATACCAATCTGACGCAGCGAGAAAGCGTAATCAACAACAGAAAATCAATAACAACGATTGAATTCCAAAGAACAAAAGGCACAAGCCGCCTTAGAAAAAAGTTCTCTGAATTATGGTAAAATATAATACGTTCTGCCTCTCACTAAAAAACTCTAAAATATATATAGTATATAAAATTACACTAAATTACGAAAAATGTCATTTTATAAAATTTAATTAAAATTACGAAAAATGCCATTCAGCTTGGACTCGGCTTTGAAGATTTTCGCAACTTCTTATCCTTTACTCGCTTGTCCATATACTCCTCGGCTATCTGGTCCACTTCATCCTTGATTCGCTCTTGCAACTCCCGTCTCTGCCGACCATTTTGAAGCCAAAGCCTATCAGACAGTCTTTGGTTTCAAAATTAATGCATAGAGGGGCGGTGGCATGTGAAGATCAAGAAGAGATCATGGTCAATAAGCCGGAGGGCGTGGATGCTGCACGAAATGGCCTATTGCTGCGCCACTCCAGCAAAGATGCAGAGAACCAGAAGATGGAATCAACGCGGAGAAAGCTGGAAATTTTGGATATCAGAATTGAAGAAATTGAGAATGAGCTGGAGTGCTTTTCAGGCAGCTTGCCCGCACCAGAGAGTCGCCCTGCTCAATATGCTGTCCCATAAATTCATTTGTTTGTAGGCGCACGTATTGATTGCATCACGATTTCATCCGTATTTTTAAAGGATCTGAAATCAGTTTTGTTAAAACTTTCTAATACAATTGCATCCATGTACAGTAGACTCTGAGTAAAAAAAAAAAAAAAAAAAAAACTCTTCAATCGTCTGAATTTCAAGAAAAATATGCATCCTCTGTGAAGTTGCCTTTGCTCTCTCTTTTCTTTTTCTTTTTCTTTTTTTCTGAACTTCAATGTTCTGTTACCGTAAGATGACGTGTAACTATATACGTAATCACTCAAAGATTGTCACATCCACCTTTCCGGGGTTTCTAGATGGCCAACGAGTCTGCTCCACTAAGCCCAAGTAGATTGGGTGGGCCATATCCATCCAATTAGTCAAGCCCAGGGTGATTAAGCTAAAAATGGTCTCATAATAAATCAAAAGGCCCAATAATCAACGGTGTTCGGATCGTACCCTGTATCGATTAAGCTACCTCGATGTCTCGGGATTCTGTCACAAGAGCTCCATCTGGGTGACACGTGTCAAATAGAGTAACGGCTATTTTTCTGGGTCGGCGACTGCACGGCCCCACGCGATCTGTCCGGTCCGATCGAGCGACCGAAAAGGGCACGACTATTTGCTATTTTTTCTCTCCGAAAATCAAACAGACCGTTGCTTTACTTCGTGTAATAGCCCTGCACAGCAGCACGGTGCATCCGCACTGTAATCTCCGTCTCCTCCATATTTCTCTCAAAATCTTTATTATTTTCTTTTAATTTTATAAATCTGTGGGGGCGGCCATGGCCGGTGGTGTCAGTGTGGCTGCCTCGCACACCAAGAAGCTCGTGAAGTTCACACTCTCGATTTTTCGCCTGCGTTTCGACTCCTCCAAATGGTACATTTCTTTCTTTGTGCTCTGTTCGGTTGCCGAGAAAAATGCAGTCTTTTCAATCTCTTGTTCTTTTTCTTTGGAAAATAAGGAGCGGTTTTTTTTTTTTTTTTTGCAAAATAACAACAATAATAATAATAGTAAAACGGCGGCGAAAATGGCGGTGGCGAGGATAAAATTGCTGAGGAACAAGAGAGAGGTGGTGGTGAAGCAAATGAGGAGAGACATTGCATTGCTACTCCAGTCCGGTCAAGATGCCACTGCTCGTATCCGGGTATTTAAATATCTAATTTCCTCTTCGCCTTCCTTTGTAATTCAAAAGATGAAATTATTTTTCTTCACCAGTTCGTTTCTATCTTTTGCCTTTTGATTTCATGGTGTTTCGTACAGGTAGAACATGTGATAAGAGAGCAGAATGTTTTGGCTGCAAATGAGTTCACCGAGCTCTTCTGCGAGTTAGTTGTGTCCAGGCTTTCTATAATCTCAAAGCAAAGGTGAGATGAGAGAAAATTGAGTTTCGTTAATGGGCTTTTGGGTCTATTGAAGATGTCGAAATGATGTATCAAGTGTTTGACCTATTCCAGGGAATGCCCTTCAGACCTTAAAGAAGGGATTGCAAGTCTGATATTTGCAAGCCCGAGGTGTTCCGAAATCCCAGAGCTGGCGGCAATTAGAAAGATATTTGAGAAGAAATACGGTAGAGATTTTGTGTCGGCAGCTGTTGATCTGCGACCCAATTGTGGGGTCAATCGAACGGTTAGCACTCTACCATTCTCTGGTTGCCATCAAAATTTTCAAGAACGTTTCTTGTTCTTCTGGTGGCATAAAAGTATAGAGCCGGAAATTCTTCACAAAAACTATGAAAGTTGAATTCTTTGCACCTTCTCCAATTTGTTTTGGTGGAATATCTCATTAAGTCCTTGCTTTTCTTTATAGTTAATTGACAAGCTCTCTGTCAGAACTCCTCCTGGTGAACTGAAGTTGAAAGTCATGAAAGAAATTGCAAAGGAGTACCAGATTCAATGGGATACTTCAGAATCGGAAAAGGAGCTTCTCAAGGCTCCAGAGGAGTTAATAGTCAGTATGCTCAACCTTTCTCTCTTCTATGTCTTTCCCAAACCCAATTTCATTTTATTTTCCCAAAGAGAACCTAAATTCTCTTCTTGACCAGGGGGGACCATGTACTTTTGTCAGTGCTACCAGCTTACCGTTTAAGCCAGCTTCAGTCTCTGTGGTACCAAATAAGCCAAGTGCTGGGTAAGTTGTTTACAGGCACTACATGACATTACCTTTATGTGTGGCTTGGAAATTTAGATCCTTTTCTCTTTGATTTAGCTTATTTTCATGATCCATATCCAGATCACCTTATGAAGGAGAAATTGGCAATATGCAATTTAAAGACACTGCATCTGCTGCTGAAGCAGCTGCAGAATCTGCTAAGAAAGCAATTGCAGCTGCTGAAGCTGCAGCCCATTTGGCCAACAAGGATTTTAACCCCCTGCAAACATCGGGTTTGGATCACTCAAGCGTCAATCATGGATTTGCAACATTTTCAGGTGATCCCATAGATCTTTCTGTGCTTAATGATCCGCGAGTCAACCGTCAAACCATCTATCATGAATCCCAGATGGATCTTTCTAATGGGTCTCACCATCTAAGCAACGGGAACACAAGACCAACTCAGATGGGTGCTGAGCAGATATATAGGAGAC
Organism: Ceriops tagal; assembly: GCA_021533255.1. Lineage (NCBI taxonomy): Eukaryota > Viridiplantae > Streptophyta > Magnoliopsida > Malpighiales > Rhizophoraceae > Ceriops > Ceriops tagal. Next base: position 13,553,897 of record CM038598.1, on the reverse strand, counting down.
ACAGCTATAATGAGACAAGGCCTGTTAATTTGGAAGGTGAGAATATTTCTAGGAGACACAGTTACAATGCCTTCCTGCCGCATTCAGACATAAAGTTTGATGAATCGGACTGTGATGAAGAGATTGAAACGGAAAAACCTACTGCTGGTGTATGTAGGCCACCTGAGCGCCCTCCACCACCAATACCTTCATTTCATGTGAAAACGGGTTCCCCTGTTCATCAAGTCCATCCAAAGTTACCAGATTATGATGCACTTGCTGCTCGTTTTGAAGCCTTGAAATATCGTAAATCGTGAACCTGAAGCCTTGAAATACTTTAATATTTGAGGGCTTGCTATTTGCTTTTACAAGCCATATAATGCTATACAATGTTATTATATAGAGATACTACAGACATAACCTCTTTCTGTGACGTCCTTAAATCCCCTTACCGTCGTTGAGTGTATTTTTCATACGTTGTTATCAATGCTGAAATGTTTCGTGCGCAGAAAAGGCACTCTCTAATAATTTTCTGCTAACCTGAGTGCTGATAGCACTTGCATAAGAATCAAAGTTGATAGTTGCTGGTCCAATTATATAGGTTGTTGAAGCAAACCATCCTGGCATATCTGTAATCGCCAGATGTCTGAGGATTAAGAAAACCAAAACTGCTTGCTGCTTGCTTTTGCATACAAGTCAAACTTACTTCTCGGGAAGGAGAAGAGGAGAGGATGTGAAAATGCAAAGCATTATACAAGAAAATAAATTGTTGACGAATGTTGGAAATCTAATTTTTCTCTGCCTTATTTAAGCATATTCGAGAGAGGGAATTACAGCAAACAAACCCTTTTTGGTTTTTGATCAACTGCAAAAGGGATTGCACGTCAGTATGGATATGTGATCCAACTAAATGGTTATGATCCAATGTTGACACGTTCTACTTGGTTTTTGCACCACACTAAACCTTCCCCCAGCCAGCTAGGAATAAGAAGGAAGTCTCCCTGGCGGAGCCACTTTCAACAACCCCTTGACGTGCCACGCATTTAGTTGACATGTTGACTAATTGCGGGGTGATGTTTAAAAGTAGATTGTCCCAAAGAAGAAGAAGAAGAAGGAAAAAAAAAAAAAAGGCTTAAAAATTCTTCACATCGACTATATTTCCTCTGCCCCTTAACCGAACTACATATAGCGGTATGGAGTGTCCTTACTCCAGCTAATTTGACTCTCAATATTGCTAACTTTGTCGCTCTTCTGATTAAATAACCAAACAATTTTCAGGCCTTCAGACCTGCCACATGACTTAATTCAGGATCTTAACGGGATAATGCCATCTTTTACAGACATCAAACCATTTAGTGAGCAGCATCCATCCTGCAGTGCCACTGTATAAAAGATTGAAGATTCCGTGTACATAGAGAACCACGCGTACGTTTCCTCTTTCGACTATTGGGCTTATGGCCACAAGTAAACATACCCGGTATTAAAAACGTGCCAGCTGCTTTGTTATGGCTGATTTTGTTATGGGGCTCATGGGTTCATTTGTCATTACCAACTCTTCGCGCTCACATCAATCTATGGGATGCCAGCACCTGAAGACATGGAGTCAATATAATTCCAGTAAGGACAAGCCTGGCCCCCGGCAGCCGTGGGCATTGATTCACGTTCTCCTTGGTCACTTCAACTTGTTCTTGGCTCAACGCCCAACCCCGTCTCCTGGAAAAGTCGCAGTACTTGAACATCCCGGCTCCCCGCGTGCATGCTTAAGCTTGTTGAGCTTGTTGAAACTGATCCAAAATCAAGCTTCGCACCCAACAAATTTACTTAACACAGCATCAAAGGAGGAAGAGTTTCTTGTTATGATCCATGTCGTCGGAACTTAGCTATTCTCTACCACGACAAAGGCCCTAGAATTGTTGTTTCAACTTACAAAAAGTTTGAATGAGTTGGAATTGGAATTGAAACGGAAAGTTCAGCATGCAAACTGTTTTCAGACAACAGAATCATCTACCTCTCAACTAAGAAGAACAAATACCCGCAATCAGCTAAGCTTCCACATGGAGCTCAAAATAAATTTTTGGGTCCAAAAATTAATTTAAGTAGTATACAATGGAACTCTATATCAGCAGCAGCGGCAAGTCAAAAAGTCCAAGCATGTGTAAGGTCTTGATTTTTCTTCCATTTCCATTGCTGTGGGTAGCCTTTCCAAACTGTATGGGTTGCTGGGAGCAAAACAGAAATTGTACATATTGCGGCAAACTCCTCTACTGAATGGATACACTCGTTCAGGAATTCCCCTGCACATCAGAAGAGAGTCCTTAACAAGCCGACGTCAATAAAGGACTACAAGCCCACACACTATAAAGGACTACAAGCCCACACACTATAAAGGACTACAAGCCCATACATAGTAGCATTACGCAATTCCTGAAAGCTTCCAAATTCCAATGAACAAATCATCCAAGGATCCCAGGACCCAAGGACCCAAGCTAAGGATCAAAAGTACAAACTTGAGTTTCCTTTTATTCTTTTTGTCAAATATCTTTGGAAAATGCTCTACACAAATTTGCCCATATATCTTTTAGAAAAAAAAAAATTGGCTCCAAATTGGAGGTTGAATCAGTAAGCAAAGCTCAGTTCTAACCCTACAACATAAATAAGATGTGAAAAGGACATAAGTAGGAGTGCAGACCTTAGATATGTGATGCGTCTACGTCTCACAAGTTCATAGGTGGTCTGATTTGTCAGAATGAGATAGCTGCATCAAGAATGATGAGTTTAATTAAACTCACATGATTGTGGAATAGCTACCCACAATTTAAATGAATTCATTAAAATATTTTATCTCTGTACATTGGGGAAGGACAAAAATGGTGCCAGCAACAAAAATGGGGATAATCTGATCATCCACTGGCAAGTACAATATAATCTGATCATCCACTAGCAAGTACAATACTTACATTGCATATAAGTTGAAGTAACACTGCCCTCTTCAAATAGCAGCAATGATTTATAACAATGTAACAAAAAATCTTGAACTTCTAAGTAACAATTACCTATGAAAAAGCAGGAGGAGAAGAAGGAAGATCAATGAAATGGACAAAGTGACTAATAGCAGTATCATGATCACGCCCTTCCACCTGAAAATAGTTGCCATTTTAGGATCCAATTTACATACAGAAGGCAGAGAATTTATTTTCAGAAACTACAATTTATGGTTAATTTTCTCTTTCCTTATCTTTGTTCATCTTTCTTTTAATTTTAGCATCGCAAGATAAAGAACAGGAACTTCCTAGAAAGTTATGAAGGATATTGGATGGTTCTTACCAAGCCCTGGTAATATTTCCCTTCAGGTATTCAGTGTACAGGATGCCAGTCCATAAGCACAATGCTGTTTCTTCACAAATGTACCACCTAAAGCATCATAGTGTGGAAACAGGAAAAGATGGCAGGTGCATCAGACAGTAAAAAGTCATCAACTACTCAAATCAATGAAAACTATATCAGAACAACAAGAAACTCACCAAAATCGACAATGGTTTCCCTGGCCAATGCATGTTCCAAGCCAAACACAATGATGATCAAACTGAAGCACACATTTGTCACAATCATGGCAATGCTTTGCTCGTGGAGGCTGGAATCATACCAATGAACAGTAAGCAAAAGTGCTTGCACAATCTACTGGTACTTGGGCTTATGATTCAGCATGTAATCAAATCAGTAGAAAAAAGTGATGTGAACCTGTTAGCAGGAAAAGTGAGATGTCCAAAGTGCAGTTCAAGTTCCTAAATTCATATGGTGCTTTGTCAAGCCATTTGAAACATAGATTTTCTCCAGGAACCATAATTCAAGCAGCTAATTCCCCTCAACATTGTGTGTGCAGGCATGCATGTTTGTCCCATTTGTTGCAAAAGAAGAAAGGTTGAAAACGTTTCAAAGAAACTCCCAGGGAATTTTCTGGATGAGATTCCATAATCTCATCACCATCTTTCAGCCACATCTTTGTTGTTTTATTAATATAAGGATGACTTAAACAAGCCTACAGACCCTTTCGGGGTTAATTACGTGCCAAAAAAAAAAACTCTATGCACACCAGAGATGCTATATTTAAGTCGCTTAATTAAAATGTGCTAATCCTCTCAGCCATATGCAGATTATTGAGCATCTTAGACCTTGCAACAATATGAGGAAACAATACCTGTTCCACATTGCAATAGGCACATGTCACAGTTCTGCAGAGACCAAGACAAAGAAGTGAGCCAAAATCAACATATTTTCCAAATAAATACCAAATATGCAACATGTTATACACATATGCATGCGCATCAAGCCCATAAATCTTACAAAGTGCTTCAAAGAACATAGTTAAGTAGCATACCTAATAGATGTTCCCGGGGGATACAAGTCTAAAACCAGCTTTGTCCAGGATCCAACATTACTTCCTGGAATATTTCTTCCTGACCGACTGGAATCAATGGTTATAGTAAAGCTTCCATGTTTGCTTGAAGCTGGCTGTCTTTGTTTAATAGAATGAGAAGCTAACAGTTAGTAAGATCAGAACAAACTTATGTTCCACTCTACACCGTGTGAGGACCTATTACTTGTAATGGTTGGCATGGGAAAGGAAAAGCTTACTTTGGAATCATCGATGGCTTTCTTCTCTCATTCAGAGCCCTCATTGCATCAAGAACATAGCTAGGGCAACAAAGTTATGAGAAGGGGAGGGTGAAGGGACAAGGCAATAGTGTTAGGAAAATCAATGCATATCTTATAAGTAAAATCTACATCCAATAATGGGGCAATTGGGTCACAGTGCAATTTACCCGGGAGACGAACCGGCCGTAACAAAGTATTGAACCAGTGTGGCCACAAACAACAACAAGTACACAGCAGTGTACCTGAAAGAAATGCAAAAATTCATGTAGAATACATCAAGATCATTATACGATTCCGAAGAAAAGTTCAACGAGGACAGAATAAATTCTAATCTACAGGCAAAAAAGATAGTAAGATAAGTAACGAAGAAGAAAGCTTCAAAATTTTGGAAGAGAAGGTGATGAGTATAACATACACACCAGGGCTCGTGTTTCGTTTTCTCTACCAAATTATCGTCGAGAAGAAACAGAACACCCACGTATACCAGATGCAGCATCACCAATGCCGCTTTCAACCCCAACGATGCTCTCCTCGCTAATGTAATGGTAATTCCCAACACAAATTTTTCAAAAGAGTATTTTAAAATTCAAATACAAGAACACAAAAAAAAAATCAAATCTTTTACAACCAAAGCCATCAAAAGCTTTCTCTTTTTATTCCTCATTCTTCCGAGCTTTCTCGAGAAACAAACATGCGAAGACGTACCGGGATCCGCGAGGCAAGGGAAGACGGGAGGGCAGCATCGAAAATCGCAGGCGTCGCGGCATAAATTCGCTATCCTCATCGAAGAAGAACCAAAGTCATTTAAAATCGACCAGAATCAGTTTGCGGAAATATTAACAGAAAAATGGTGCTTAAGCAGTAAAACGACGAGATCGTCTCAATTTTCCGGCACAACTTTTCCCGGAAAATACAAAACATCCAGAAAAGCCATAAGAAAAAGAAAATTGCTCAGGAAAAGGGGAGGGTAGTGGAAAACCAAGCGTGGGAAGGCTGAAGCCGCGAGGGGAGAGAGAGAGAGAGAGAGAGAGAGAGAGTGACGGATGAAGCAACTCCGAGGTGTAAACAAAGTTAAATTAAAGTGAAATGTAAAATTTGGGGGGGCCCGGGGGGGGGGAGCACTGTACATTTTAACGAGGATGGTTGGCTTGGTTAACTAATACGGCAATACGCGCCGTGCAATTGAAAACCATAATTGGTTTTATTAACCCAGCTAATCTACCGGATTTTCCCGCTGTTAATCTTGATTTTCTTTTCTTTTCTTTTCTTTTTTTTAACTTAATTCCCATTAATTAATAAACCTCCCCCCGTCCCCACCCCACCCCCCCACCTCCCGCAACCCCCATCCCCCCGCGCCACCCACCCAAAACCGTGCCGTGCCCGTAGTTGGTTTTTCCCACCTTTTGCGCCGGCCGTCGACCCCACCCCACCTCCTCCAATCCCCTGGATGGATTAGGCTGTTTAGCCTCTGGATGAAGGGCCCACGGGCTTTCTAATCATTAATATTGGGCCTCCGTACTGAACGGCGTGGAAATCTACGTTATTTGGTACGGCACTTTTAACACAATGGGTTTTGTGATATTATTTATTGTTAGAATTTCCTGGTCCTTTTGAGCTGTTATTAATTCTGGCTTTCTTTCTTACCTTTCAGCCTGTCTTATAACCAAAAGACCAAAAATGGGGGAGGAAGGCCCGGCGGGGAGGGGGCACGTGAGAAAGTTGGTTGGCGGTGCATCATCAGAAAAGAATCACAGATTCACTTAGATTACACACACACACACACACCCAACTCTTATAAGAAGACCTCTAAAGCCGACTTATTAAAGCGTTGGAATGCTTTGGACCGCTGCATTCATCGGCTGTCTACTCTCTCTTTCTTTTCTTTTCTTTTTTTCTTTTTTTTTTTTTTTTAGGCAACTAACCTCTAATCCCGAGCACCAACCATTCCACAAATGTAAAGTCAAAAAAACTCGAGGCAGAAGCACCTAACTCTCTACTTGTACCCCACATTTATGGATGGATTGCCTGTTCTCATACTGGCCAAGCAAGAGTTGTGCATTTTTTTCTTGCCGTTGGGTAGAAATTGGAATTTATGGGCCCCCCCCCTCCCTTGAAATTTCCCGAGACCCCCCACCCCCCCCCCCCCAAAAAAAAAGTCCCCAAATAACACAGTTTACGGGAACCATTTCCTTCATTATCATATTTATAGCTCTCTCTCTCTCTCTCTCTTCCTTTTTTTTAATATATATATATATATATATATATATATATATATATATAATTTATAGACAATTTGGTCCCGTAAGGGTTAACAATGGGCCCAACGTACAAAAAGGCAGAAACTCAATGGGGCTATTGGGTCTCTAAAAGGGTGTACTTTTGTGCGTCTTAGAATACCACGTTCAATTGTGCTTTTGTCATTGCCATGCGTGTCAATCTCGAACTACAACGACGCGTTAATCTTTGCGCAAATGCTGCGTTGGCGGCGACGATGGGAGAATTGACGGAGAAGAAAAGTTCGTTTTTAGGGCAGACTAGACCGAGTGTCATTTCAAAGGGTTCTGGTTAATTATGATGACAGTTTGTGACTACTCCTTAAATTTGAACACGTACATTTGTGCAAAGCATGATTAGATCAAAACGATGTGTGTGGTTAAATTAGGCGGCCTGCCCCCCCCCCGCGCCGCCTCCCGTCGCGGGATCTTCTAAGATTACGTGACAACCATGAATATTAATCAAGTTGTGGGAATGAATAGCTAATCAAAGTTGAATTAGATCAAGAATGCAATCCTCTCGCTCGAAGTCCATGGCTTCCACTTTTTTACGTATGATTTCTAGGTCTCCCCTCGAGAAATTTAATTCCCCCTAGCTTCAAATTCACGCGGTAGCCTAGATGTTTCTTTGTTTTTTTTTTTGTTTTCTTCTATTCTCTATTCTCTTTCTCTTGCAAGTCAAGTCCCAAAACATTAGAAGTTACTGCAATTTGCTTCGAGCACTATGGCTGCGACGGCCTCCAAATTTTACTCCATCCTACACGCTATTCGCCTATTTGACTTGTCTCGTGATTGTACTGCCGTTTTGGCATATTATTTGATTCATTATTTCATGGATGTACTGCTTTTTAAGGCGAAGCAAATATTAAGTAAGCATTATTATTTGATATTTTCTGTATACACCTCTCCTCCTCATAATTATTGTTCTTGAACTTCCAAACTACGCATTGTTCTTGGACTTTATTGTTTGTTTCACCATCGAGCGTTGGGTGGCCTCAGCTCCCCCGTACAAGTCACTTAATCAATTATTTTTCCCCAGAAACTGTCCGCAGACGACGGACAATAATTAACAAAAAAAAAAAAAAATTAAATTAGTAACTGAATATGGGTTTGTTTTTTTTTAATTTGGACAAATCATGGGATGGAATTTGGAGAAAAAGTGGAACAAAATTGCATTGCCACTCCACCGCATTTCCTTGGCATACGCGGTTTTGGAGGCTTGGCACCCACGGCTTCGAGAGAAACCCAACTAGTATACATATTACAGAAGACCTGGCAGAACCAGTGTGCCAAAAGAAAGGTAAAGGGGCCGACTTCAGATGAAAACCAATACGAGGGATAGAGGAGAACCAGGGTGGGCTAATGTTCCAGGGGAATTGTTGGCTGAGATTTGCAAGCTTCTGACGTGCACTAACTCCGTTCGCTTTGCCACGGACTTGGCCTTAACTAACGACCCACGCGTCATTGACATTTCACTTAATTTTAATACTAGTTCAATTTTTTTTTAGAGATAGAATGTTATAAAAAGAAATATCTAGGCTGAACTTTTACTGTTCGGGTAGGAGGCCGAGAATTTATGGAGAATCAGCCTCCGCGATCAATTCAGAAAGGAAATAGCAGTGTTTGATAGATAGAAAATTTTGCAACAGAGTACATACATACATTCTACCTATTTAATTTGTTTAGAAATTTCCAATAACGGAAAGGTTTGCTTCCCTGCTCGCGCGTAACAACCTGCTCTCCGCGTGGCTGTGCATGCGTTCGTCTTCTGACTCTTGTGCTGCTACCTGTCCTTTTATTTATTATATATATATATATATATATATATATATATATATTTATTTATTTATTTATTTTTATTTTTCTGCATCAATGGCGCAATTCGATTCCCAACATCCTCGGAAACCCTCCTCGTTTTCCTCTCCAACTTCCTTACCCAATCAGCGACTACGACTACTCTTTTCGTCGGTGGCTCCCGTCCACCAACGTTACCCTCCTGCAGAACACTACCTATATTCTTCAGCCAAACCCCTGTTTACTCTCTGACCCTGATTCTTCCGATTCTGATTGCTGGTTCGTTGCGGCCCAGGAGCGACGGGGCTGAAAGTTCGCCTATTGAATCCAGTTACTCAGCAGCAACTCAAGGGTTTCAGTGGAAAGTCACTGGACTTCTGGGACTGTCGTGTCACTGAAACATTCAGAACATACACACAAGAAAAAGAAAAGGTTTCGGATATCGAAGGGAAGGCCAAAAGAGTGGTTATTTACCCCGAGCCTGGACCCGGATGGGCTCGGAGAGAGGATTATTAGTTCTTGCCATCTCTGGTAATGGAAGATTAGGTTACCAGAGACTTGGAGACAAGAATTGGACCTCTATCAACGGTGATTTCAATTATTATCCTGATATCACAATATACAGGGGAAATTTCTATGTTGCGGATCAATGGGGATTGCTTTCGATGATCAATTCCTCCATGAAGCCTGTAAAAGTTGCTGCTCCAGTCTACCAAGGTGACCGCACGTACTTGGCCGTATCATTAGGGGACCTTTATCTGATTGATATGACCGTTAAATTCCGGAAGGTGATTCAGATTCACGTTTATAAGCTAAACGAAGAAGAACACGATTGGGACCGGGTAAAAAGCATTGGCGAACGCGTGTTGTTCGTAGGTGTCGAGTGCGCGTTCTTTCTTTCAGCTCACAATCTCAGCTGCCGCTTAAAAGGGAATTGCGTTTACTTCGCCCTGGAGAGCAAAGAAATTGTTACATTGAAATGGAAGGACCAGAAGACAGATGTTCAAAGGACGGCAGCATCACAAGCCTAACTTCCTTCCCAGGATATTCCAGGATTTTCTGGCCGCCTCCAGCTTGGATCAGGCTGGATTGATCCCCTTCCGAGAATCCTATATCGATTGTAGATTAGGTTTTGATTATTTGGCTTTGTTTTATTCTATACTTTTGCCTGACAATCGCTTGATTTCAGCGTGCACAGACGTGATCATCGATCATGGATTGGTCCAAATATTTTGCTTTCTTTTATTAAATAGATGCATTTTAGAAGTAAAATCCTATTACAAGACAAGTAATGGACTCAGCATTAGCTGCAGTTAGCATGTTTTTATTTTTCTTGTCCATCGTAATTATTAGCTGCGGTTGGCATCTTTTTTATTTTTCTGTCTCCATTGACATGCCGGAGACCAAAGCACCAAAAAGGCGGCATTGGAGACCTGACTCCAAATTCTGAAACCGCTTTTTCTATCAGAGACGGACAGAGATGAGTCAAATTCAGCAACAATGGACTCATTTCCCAAAGGAATTGCTGGAAACAATCGCCGGCCGACTCGATTCCCAGGTCGACGTTCTCCTTTTCAGATCTGTCTGCAGTTCGTGGCGATCCGCGCCTTGCTTCCGTCCAGAAACTACTCCTCAGGCATCCTTTCACTCCACTGAACCCCGGCCTCTCAAAATATACGATCTGTCGTCTAGAGCTGCCTCATCAGCATCCATCATCTTCTTCTTCTTCATCACGATCAAAAGCCTGGCTGACTAAGGTTCGAGAATCGAAAAACACGGCAAATTGAAGCTGCTGCATCCATTCCCAGTCCAGAAAAGCACGCGCTCTCCTATTGTCCTCAACTTATTGGATGTCAGCTTTCTCCAGATAACCACAGCATTTTTAGCTGAAATCACACGATGGGTCCTTTCTTATTGGGGTAACGAAAGCCATTTTATTTCCCGCTTCTGCCAGTTTCAAGGACCGTAGCATTGAGCAACTGGCACCGTTGCTTGAGTACATTGAGATTTTCTAGCTGCCCGCCTGCCCTCTTCACACGAATATGGGCTCAGTTGAACGTTCCAATTAATTTGGATATTGAAGGTAATTCTGGTATTTTTATGTTCCAATCTGATGTCAGTTTTAAAGGGGCAGGTTAGTTTTAAAATCTTGGGTAGATGGGTTATGTAGGTGCTTTAAACTTGTTGCCCTTTGAGCTGTTAAAGTTGATTATCCGAATATTTTTAATTTTATTTAATTAATAAAAGTATAATATAATTATTTTGAAAATACATATAATGATATAAATATAATATTTTATTTATTAGTTACACAATAAATTAAAACACTCAATTTTTTATATAATGAAAATCTCTCTCTCTCTCTCTCTCTCTCTCTCTTTACTTAAACACTAAAATTATATTCAATTAACTTAATTTATATTCAAATATTAACTCATTGAAATTATATAAACTTAATTATTCAACTTTTAATTAAATCTGTAACAATGTTGTAATTTTACCATGTATTGCTGTGTTTTGAGGCGCCTTCTCTTGTCAAAATGTAACATGTTTGTCTTTCCCAACATTGCAAAAAGCAGAATGAAGGCTTCCATGTTTCGTGGAGAATTAACATGGCACAAACTACGAAAGGTAGCGCCTTAGATGAGAAGAATACGCTGAGAGTTTGAACTCATCTTCTAAATTATTAGAAGAAATTAGAAAATATGGACTCCATGTAACAAAATCGAATTGTTATTCGCTCATCGGCCGACTTACCTCAAAAGTAAAACCGAACAGAGTGGCCTCGTCTGGTAGCCAGCGCGGCAGTCCATTTTCTTCGTGGGATTCGGATGTGCACCCATGACCTGACTAATGCTAGCGTATAAAATAATCTAATTGGGCCGTCTTTTACATATCTCATGCGACTTCCAAGTCCACGGTCTTAGCCCGAGAAGTACGGTGGCCATTTTCCCAACAGACCTTGTTGCGCAAATGCAAGTACGGATGTGATGCACGTATGCCAAGCACTTCTCGCTACGAGGACGTTGCAATTTATCAAGGGACATTTTATGCTCTGGAAGGTTCAGGGACTGTCACAGTGTTCAGTTCTTCCCTGGAGCTTGCCGAAACCATCCCATCTTCAATTGGGGTTGGTGGCGGCCACAAGTATTTGATGGAGTCGTTTGGTGATCTGCCCTTGATTCATGAAGGCTTAGATCCTCACGAAGAATTGGATCATTATAGCCGTTATATTAGGTCACTATGACCTGAAAACTAAAAATTATGTCAGGCATGACGACATTACTCACCAGGCACTTCGATTTAAAGTCCACAAACTAGGTGAAGAGCTCGGAGGATCGAGCACTGTTTGTGGGTCAAGAATGCTGTTTTCCATTTTGGCGGGCGAGTTTGCCGGACGTAAAGGGAATTGTTGCATTTAGTATCAAGACTATTGGCCGATCATTTACAGGGCATATGATGACTCACTTTCGAGAATTAAATTACCTTGAAATTGGAGTGTTCAGTTTCGTGGAAATTGTTGGCGAGCCGTTATTCTGCTTTCCAGGGTACGTTGACACCCTTTGGCCACCTCCAGTTTGTCTAAGACCACATCCCTCATCCCCTGGATACCAAATAGGAATAACAACCCTTTCTTCTCTTAATTTTTTTATTTTTGTTTCTGGCTTTTTTTTTTTCTTACTGCTTAACTTAATTCTTAATGTTCAGGCTGGAAGATGAGGAGGAAGACAATGAATCTATTGGACTGACATCATTGGGCTGCTTTCGTAATTTCTGAAGACTTCGTTACGGGTCTGAGCATTGACTCTTGCACCGCCGGTGTGATGGTTGGAAAGTTTGCGTCTCAGTCAGCTTCTTTAGAGGGAACAATTAAGGCTTTTAGTTTTACTTCTAGTTGCATCACATGGCATTTGACGGTCCATTTTTTTGGATTAAAGTGGTTCTGAGAATGCCTTCCACTTTTCACTTCGTGTGCCCGGACGGTCCATTTACTTACTCAGAGGAGGGCTTGGATTCAGAGCCATCTTAGTGTCGTATATGCTGGGTGAAAGGCTCACGCCCATGGCCATTCCAGAACTGCTCGTGGTTGTTTTGTCAAGGTTTTAAGGTCCGAATAAATACCACATTAACCAGGTAGCAATCTCGCCGCACTCCCGTGGGCATTCAAACCCTGCATTTAGGTGCTTACTTTGAATTGTTTGAGCCCGATTGCAAGGTCAGTTCACTTGCACACCAAGTCAGCACCATACTTGAACTAAGATAATGAATTGAATTGACCCACAAGCACCATTCCTGAACCATGCCAATGAATTGAATTGACTCACATCCTCCAATTATCGACCATCTTATAACTGTAGTGCAGAATGGAAAAATAAAATCGAAACCCAGTGATAGGATTGGCCAATAGTAGTTCTCTGAATAAAATGAGTGACAAAAAAAGAGGAAGAAATAATTGCATCACAGTCACTGAATGGTTTGTAATTGTAGCTAGGAGTATACAGAAATCCATTATGGTTAGATACATCAGAAAACTGGGTCCTCAGCTAACGTGAAGGGTATCCTTCAACACTACAACAATTTAAACTGAAAGTTTCCAACCCCACAGTTTACAACATAAACTATGTTAACGAACTTGAATAGAACACCCACCAGGCCCATTGAGTTTACCTGCATATTTCATCGTTCTTCAGCACAGTTGTCCAAACATTTTCAGGTGTAGTTCATCATCTTTCTGTATACAGTAGCCTACTGTTCTTCCATTCATTCTCCAATAAAGGATTCAAGGGCAATCAACATCTGCTACTTGTCCTCGCAAACATCTAGTGGTCCATCCAATAAGTTGACATGTTATTTTCCTCAGGCATCAAGTGACAGGCCATGCTCCCGAACTACTCAAATTGCAGAAAGACCCAAAAAATCACCTATGTTTACTGTATGCATGCTCCATGGAAATGCCATGGATTAACCTAACTAGCTTGAGTAAGTTCATGAAACTTGAATCCAGCCACCCGTGCAAGCTCTGATAGTTCTTGCTCACCACTTAAAACCTGAAAAGATAACCTGCCTAAGTTCAGATGACAAAGTAGCACATACCATAATGGGATTACTCAAATGCCACTTTAGCAGCAAAGCAATTAATGACAGCAGCAGCTTCAGGGAATTTGTGTCAAAGCATCTAATTGAGAAACCACAATTACATGGAATCCCATATGAAATGCAAATAGGCTATGGTTTCTGGAATCTATAAGAATGGGCACCAAGGTTATAATGCCACCCTAGACCACTGATGGCAGAAAAATCAAGATATTTTTGCTTTGAATTCATTACTAAGACATCTTGAAATTGATATTGCAGAGACAGGAAAATTATATGGCACCAATAGTAAAAAACTAGCAAAGGCTAAATGGACATAAGCTTCCTCACCTGCCCGTTAATCACCCACATTGGAAATCCTTCAATTTTAACATCTGCACATGCCTTGGCTATTTGAGTTCCTTTCTTGTAGCCATCAGGGAAGCATTCCACGTAGTCCAACATTTTATATGCCTCTTTTCCAAACATCTGTATGAGTACCACAAATATCCTAGTAATTTATTTCAGCTTCAGGGGTTTGTGGGGTTAACTGGCAGTCAAGGTTGAAAATACTGCAAAATACTTAAAATCACACTGTTCTGACTCAGCTATACTATTTAGATTAATAGCCTACAATTACAAATAACTATTGCATAAAACTTTCGAGGAAGCATACCTGCTTTTGTTCTACACAATGTGAACACCAGAAAGCCCCGTACATTTTAGCTCCTATAGAATGCAGATGTTTTGCTAGAGAAAGTGCAAAAGGACTTGATGGTGTAGTTATCTCAGTAGCAAAATATGGCAGGTTGATGTCAGCAGTGCTGATAATATAGATGATGAGGAATAATGTTAAACTCAAGATTTATGTCACCTTGGAGAAATATAAAGATTACATCTTTTAAAGTACAATAGAGAGCTATGATGATAAGCAAACAAAAATAGAAGACTTTAACTAAAATATACAGCCATCTCTTATTGAACCAGATGATAGGTGGAGCATGGCTTAATTGTTTAAATTCAGCATCTAACTACAATAAAGAAGTGACTGTAAGCACCAGTCATCCAGGAAAGGAGACACTCTCCCATTTCACAAAAATTACAGAAATGTAATCACCTTGAATAGTCAGGCGGAAAAGTGCTGTATGAGGTGTTCAGAGTAACAATCACAAAGGTAGCAACACATAACTGCAGAGCCAACATTTTTTGCATCTCTTGCAACCCAAAATCCTGCAATGCGGAAGATCCCAAGTTTCCAACCAACCCCCGAGTGACCAAAAAAAAAGGGTAGAAAAAACAACGAATTATTAATGACCCCAATAATTCAATATCTCATAACCAATATATGCAGAGAAAATATGACAAATGCAGAAAAAGCACCTTTAAAGTGATGAAAAATAAGCTGAACGACAAGCAAGCTGACAAAAGACAGTAGGAACAAGATAATCCTGAAAATCTTGTGTTTAAAATGTACAAGAAATATCCACTAGCAGCCGCCATGGAGGTAGTGCTTGAAAGTAAAATCAAACGTCCATCAGATTCACTAACCCCAAAAGGCAACTTCCTTCCAGGCAACTGTAGACTAAGTGCTGAAACTAAACCATAAGCAACCATTCCAATCAATGAAAGAGGAACACCTGGAAAAAGTGAAGCGACTGTCAAAGTCATGTTACCTGGAATGGGACTCATGTAGGATTTTTGAGTCAAATATGAATGCCCAAAAATGACAATGCAAGGATTACTAACAGCAAGTGTAGCCATATACTACATGAACAACTAAACATGCATTGAAAGGTATATTCAGAGACATACACAAATCAGGCAACAAGAAGAAACCTTCCTTGCTTTTACCATCCTCCCACCAAAAATAACTACAGGTGTCCATCATGAATTTCATTGTAAAATTGACTTTATGGTGCAGATCAAATGTCCATGAGCCCAGTGTAATAAAAAATTCCAAGTCTATTATGGTTTCTTCAATCCAATCCTTAAAGCTAAGTGTCCCACACAAAAAATAAGCAATTAAGTCTCAAAAAACATGTGCTATTTCCAAACCGTGTGAAATTTCACGAATCAGAGAACAAAAGGAGACTTTCGAGTGAACGGAATACCGAAAATGGCGGCGTAATCGCTGTTAAGCACATCACCGCAGCTGCCACCGCCAGTGATGGGGCAAAAGGCCTCAGAATCGGTGAGCTTGAGGTAAGTCAAGTAAGCGGTTTCAATAAAACCTAAGCCTCCAAGCCCCGCACACCAATTGTAAGCCGAAAATGTTGAAGAAGAAGAAGGCGAGGAGGAGGAGGATGTTGACAAAAGGGAAGACTTTGTCGTCTCGGCTTCGGATTTGGCATCCTGATTCGGCTCAGAGAACTTGCACTTCACTCTCAAAGACCAAGCCTTGAATTTGAATTGGGAGCCTGAAGAGAGACTGGAACGAGAACGTCGAGAGGTCCGATACAGCAGCGGAGGCGTTGAGGCGGCGACGAAGCTGGTGATGGTGCTCATCGGTACCTGTCTCTGTACCTATCTATTATTGGCCGGAGGAAAGTCGACCTTTGCTTCCGCTAAGCAGGAGAACAGGCAGAGCTGGGCAGGTAGGCAGGCGGGCAGGCAGGCAATAAAATGTGTTTTTACTATTTCGGTCTAAGTCTAACTCAAGCCAAGCCCAGCTTAATTCCAACACATCGTTATCATTATATTGACTACTTGACCACTAAATTAAACTAAAACTAAACTGAATGGAATGTCAGTATCATCTGGGTTCCTATCTGGGCCAATGGCTTGCATGACATTAAATTAATTAATTAATTAATATTATTTTTTAAAAGGATATTGCCTACCACAACAGAATTGGGTTCCAAAAGCGTGGCCCACACTCATTTGCACTACAGCAAAGCAAGGGCCTGGCGCACCCTTTCACATTGCGCACATTTTAACCCAATAATAATGGATGGTTGGATCATGTTCTACCCCGTAATAATAAGCCCAACACAACCAGCATCGGCCAGTGTGCCAGACGTGCTAATTTAAGCTATAGCCGCTCGACCTTATCCATGGAAAATTTAAGTAGATATTAGCCATTTGATTCTCTTTTGGACTTATTCGAAATATCATCAGGATGACTACAATGATGAGTCAGCCATGCGTCTTTCAAGAATTTGAGTACCATAAATACGTAACTTCCATAACCACAAACCAGAGCAGAGGCTTCTAACCAAAAAAAAAAAAAAAAACAAATGGAAGCAAACCCAATTGTCTCTTCTGCTAGCTTCACTGGTTCTATGGTCCACCGTCCGGTTCTCAGCCATCGAGGCCCCAACAATAGGTTTCTGTGGCTTCTAATTTCGCATATTTTTGTCCCCCCATGTCCCTGCCATCCAGCCATTACAGCTTTTTGCAGGGCTCTGACTTACGTATTCGTTTTGTTGTCTGTACTGTGCCAGGGGGCTTTTACCATTGCCAGCAGTGATAAACCGGCAACAGGGATGTGGTACCATTGTTATCGATTGCAAAAATTTGATCTTTTGGTACGTATGTTCAAAAAGTAGCTCTGTTTTATAAAGAACATGATGATCTTTTGGCTGGGGTGATTCTGTTTCTTAATCCAATCTTAATGGAAAGTGAAGCCCGAAAGCCGCTCACAGAGAAAGCTCGGAGGCGATCGGAGTTCCAACTTCGGTTCCAGTACGAGTGGCGCACCAACTCGTTCAAGCTGGACACCGCTATTTGGACGTCAGGTATATTTCTTTTCCTTCCTTCTGATAATTCCAACAATCAAAATGTATATCTTGAGAAAGAAAGGATGGATATTTTTGTTAGCTTCAAGTTTGTTTTGCCTGTTTCTTGAGGCAGCCTTAATAATTATAAGTTCGTTGTTTCTTTGTGTTTCTTATTCTTTTTGGTTCCGGCGACTTTGTTAAGGACTTCTGAAGAATTCAGTGCTGGACATGCAGTGGGGGCCATTAATGTTCCTTACATGTACAAAGTCGGATCAGGTTGCTCCTTTTCAGACAAATAATCTATAATTCATATTTAATTATATAAGAAGCATAATTGATATTGAACCTCTCTTAGAGCCCCAGTTGCGCATTAAAAGTGGATGATGTCACAATTTTAACCATAGATTTCATTGTCTAATGCACACAAGATTGTATTTGAGAAGCACTATTACCGATTAGCATTTTCTTCACTTATTTCTTATCTCTCGTCTTGTTTGTTATGTTTTCAGGACCTGATTCTTTTCTTCTTTTTTTTTTTCCCCTTAATGCAGGAATGACTAAAAACTCCAACTTTCTGGAGGAAGTTTCATCCAATTTTGGGAAATATGATGAAATAGTCGTTGTACGTGCCTGAACCTGTTCCTTATTTATCTCTCATGCCTTAAAGGCTTTTGTCGTCCTTTTTTTTTTCCCTTCAAATTTTCTCTGGTCCTTTTGCTCCTGTTGTATTGTGTAACGTACAGGCTTTTCAGGGTTGCCAGAGTGGGAAAAGGTCTCTCCTAGCTGCTGCTGATCTTTTGGCTGCTGTAAGCACATCATCTTTCAAAGCCTTCATTTTTCATTTTCAAACATCAAGTGATTTATTAACTGAGTTTCTTCAATGCGCACCATGAATGTTGCTTTGCACATCAGTCATTCTAACCTACAGGGGAATATTTTTCAAGCAAACTGGCCCATCTCTTTTGTTTTTTGTTTATATAGGGCAAGATGGTAGGTTAGGCACAAGTGCATCCTTTGGCACGAGCCTTTGAGTGTGATTCTGAGGTCAATTGTGCACAACTTAACTCTTCTGTACAGGGTTATGTTTCCATCACTGACATGGCTGGTGGATTTGCTGCATGGAGACAGAATGGCCTTCCATCTCAATACTGATAATCGATTTTTTATGGAAACTATACTTGCTAATATAAATAAATTTTAGAGAAGAGAAGCAGAAGATGAGCACACTTGTCTTATCATAGAGTAACAGCATGTGCAACACGCAACAGTAATTAAGATGCTGCTGTAAATTTGATCAAGCATAAAAGCGCAATTATGGTGGAAAACTGTCATGAATAATCTATATATGAAAGAAGATACTGTGCTTGATGTTCTGGAAATTCTGCCCTCAATAATAAACTTTGTAGAGAATAATTATCCTTTCGATTATTAGTTTGGTTGTGTCAAGCTTCTGTGCCCTTCTGATCTGATGTCGTCGGTCATTCTAACTTCATCTTTGCCCCCCGATTGGAAGTTGAACAGGTGGACACTGTTACCAACAATCGGTGGACCCCCAAGTTTTAAATGATGAGAATCCGCATGTATTTACATTTGATCTCCGAGCTTAAAAATGTATTTTTGTTTTTTTTAAATTGAAAAACTAGGTAAATAATAGGTAAATAATAGGGAAACTTGACAGACCCGCCGAAAAAATTTACTCCGAGGTATTGCAGCCTAAATTGAGCTGCTCATTCTATTGCCCCTTTTCTCAGAGGAATTAGTTTTCCGACGTCATAGGCGCCATTAACATATGTGGGCATTTTATTGTCGAAATTTCCAATATGGGCTGGTCCATTGTTCAGTTACATCCCTGTCACACAATCGTTAGCCATGGCCTTCACAGCCTGTATGGGATAAAATTTCCATATGAGTATCCTCTCGGTTGGACTAGGCCAGCCTTCTTCTTTCTCTGACTGGAGCCGGCCTTTGGTTGACCAAGGGGCAAGCTTGGGAATTGGAGCTGACACATAGCAGAATCAGCGGCAGATAGAAAAACACCAAGCCACGTTCTCAGCCTTCAAAAGTAAGCAAACATGACGCGCACGCTCCTACCTTTACGCGACGTCTTGCCGAGGCTTCTTTTCGATTGAGAAGATGTCAAAGTAGATGGGTTCGGCGACGGCAGAGACGTACCTAACCAACCAAAACGACCCAGAATGCCTGGGAAAGGGTTCAATAGAGTCCACAAAAAAATTCTTGGACAATCCCGCAGAAACATCGTTGTCCTTTATTCCAACGCTTGTTCAGGTCTAGACGAATCAAGAGCAAGTAACATCACAGGAGAAATTGACAGTTACGGTAAGGGACCATGTATCCAAGTTCCACAATCTTCGAAGAAGGAACTCAACAAGGAAGATACTGCTGCCAACAAAATTCAAGCGATTTTTCGGGGTCATCTTGCAAGCCATGAAACCTGTTTTTATATAATTCCATCTAGCCACTTATGGTAAAGGTAGGACACAACTGATCGACAGTCTTCCGGTCTCACAAATTAACAGGTAAGACGGGCATTTCGAGCACTTACGAGCCTGGTAAAACTGCAAGCATTGGTTCGCGGTGCATATGCAAGGAAACAATTTCGTATTGCCCTACAATGCATGCATGCGGTTGTGAGGCTGCAGGTCCGCATTCAAGCCAGGCAACTTCTAAGCAGGTGCAGTGATAACTAATGCATCAAACTTCACCAAGTTTCACTTAAATCAATAATTCAGGAGAGCTTGCTCACGCTCTCACTACTTCCATATAGCCGTCACTGCCATTTGAGGACTATCCTTCCCTCGGAATTCGGATTTACTATAGTTGACAAATAAATTTGCAGGATAGCAAATAATAATTTTCGTTGAACTTACTGTTCCATGTGTTACTCATCTACCACATGCAATCATCTTCCATGGTATCTCCTCAGTAGTCATTGATTACCACAATGGCAAGCCTAACACGATCTGCAGCAGTTTTGCAATCATAGGGGAAGGCTGGGGAGTGGTGTTTGGGGATTCGAAAGGAAGACAAATAAGAAGATTTTGCTTGTGTTATATGGAAAACCAAAGACAAAAGATCAAAAAGGAACAGACAAAGCTAAAACTGTGTTAACCAAAGGTACTGTGCATTTAAAAATTATGTAAGATGCAAAATGATCCACTCACAAATGAACTTATCAACAGTATATGGTTCTCCTCCAACTCACTTGTGATCCTGAAAAGAATCGACCAGATGATTTATCCTTCCCTCTAAGATGTAAGCCGCGTTAAGAAAATGCTTAGAATTGTTTTGTGGGAGCGTGGAGCTAGAACCTGACCTGAATAATTCAGTGCCTCCTTGGCCATCTGTTGAAGAATGTCTATTATTTCTGAGAAGCTGGGTCTTTGAATTGGATCATGTTGCCAGCATCTCCCCAATAGTTCTGCAAAATGGGGCCTACCTAAGTTTGCGATTGAAATAGGAAATCTTTACATCTTCTGACATTGCATCATTTAAATGAGACGAATCGATAGGCTCCCCATTTGACGCAGGGTAACAGCTGAAAAGTGAAATGATAAGCAAATGAAGACCCTCCTCCAAGAAGGAACAAAAAAAAAAAAAAAAAAAAAAAGAGTTTCAATAAATGCCAAAGCAACCCTGGCAAACGCCTGAGATATTAGCACATCCTCCTGCTAGGTGAAGAGGAGACAACAAAATTCAAAGCTAGCAAGCAAATCTCAGAGCCAGGTTTCCATTATTTTCTAAAAAAAGAAAAAGGAAATTCGATGGAATTCTCAAATTTGATTCTCGCCCGTTCTGATATGTATTATTAACTCTACCACATGAATACATTTTCTAAAGTTTAAGAATTCAGTAATTCTTGTGCTTTAGAATTTGTAATACCAGAAGAAAAAAGAAAGTGAAATGGAATTGATTTTTCAAATTTTTATTATTTCAAACAAAATATAGATACATACATTTCATTGTTTGCTTGCACCGTTTTATCAATTCTTGTCCCCTCCCCCCCCCCCCCCCCCCCCCCCCGGGGTATTGTATTGTTTTGTATTAAGATCCACCAAAGGCGTTATCGTTTTTTTCATATAAGATTGGCGGTTATTTTAAGCGCAATGAATGCAATATTTGATGTTGCTTCTTCTTCTTCTTCTTCTTCTTCTTCTTCTTCTTCTTCTTCTTTATTCATTCTCTCGTGGTGCTAGGGTTTAGCTAGCGAATAAGGAACATTACCATACCATTGTGACCACACTTCTAGATACCGATTGCTATCTAACGCCAAACTCTAATAATCGGTGTCTAAATGGATCAAATAGCCTGGGCTAAAATTGGGTGGACGGGCGTAATGTTTGGGAAACGGAAGAAGCCAAGAGCAAAGAGAAATTCAGGTAGATTTAGATTTCAAATAAAGAACAAATTCATTATATTTCAATTTAAAATTTTAAGATATTAAATTTATAATTTATTATTACTAATATAATAGTTACTCTTTTCTTTTCTTTTCTTTTCTTTTTTTTAATACGAAATTTCTTAATTACGTAAATTAAACCTCCTTGAGCCTTCTTTCCTTTGCTCCTTGTCCTGGCCCGGCCTTTTTTTTCCTTCTTTCTTTCTTTCTTTTCTTTTTGGCCTAACAAACTTTCTCAACGACATCTTTTTTGGATTGACTCAGCGTGTTCAACTCTTTTCATCTTCGTGACTGCTCTTTGGAACCCTAATTATTATTATTATTATTATTATTATTATTTGTAAAGATAATAGGAAGAATATGATGATTGAAATATTCAACCTTTTTTTTTCTCGGTTTTATATGCAACATCTATCATTGAATTAAAATATATATATAAAACCAAAGTTTGACAGGGAAAAGTTATTTTACGTCCAAGTCATACATGCCGTTTTAAATTAGCCTTCGTCTTTCCAAGTTACATCAAAGAAAAAGTCGGCTATGCACAACTTAAAAGTTAAGAATTGAAAAGCATTTTGTATTTGCATCCCCCAATAATAGAGTTCCATTTCATTCTAATTTGACTTATGCAGACCCTTTATAATTAAGGTCACCTACTTGACATCTCTCTCTCTCTCTCTCTCTCTCTCTCTCTCTCTCTATGAGGATCTCCAAGGCTTTTGTTAGGCTGACAAGGGACGCTACGCAATTTGGACCGCCGGTTGCACTTGATCCTCTCTGCAACGGACGACCAAGATCACGCCCTGCACATGGTTTCCATGACGGGCAAACTTGATGACGAAAGCCCGCCCGCGGGGGGGGGGGGGCGCCGCGGGGAAGGAAAAATGAACGAGCTAGTCTCCAAAGTCCAAACCCATCATACCACCGGATCATGCCCCTCTGTCCGTTTTGGGTTTTAAGGGTTAACAATCTCCCGAAGACTTGCTCAGTTCCCGCCTGAGATCCTGCTACTTCTTCTTGGAAAATGTTACTATTTCATGTCTTCTATTGGTAGTATTGTCACTGCATGAGATAATCACACGCATACACACACACGCACGAAAACATTACAGAACAACAGACACGACACATATGTGTGTGCTAGAGGACAGTTTTGTAAAAAGATCGTGAGTCAAAACAAAATTTTGGCTTGAGGAATGAAGATAAACCTGTTCATCTTTAGATGGATCCCTCCCGACTGTGGTAATGGAGACAAACAAATGAGATAGAACTGAGATATTGGCACGGCTCAATCAAATCATCAAAACAACACAAAACAATCCTTGCTTCCAAGAGGGTTTTTGTGTCTGAGTGAACCAGGCCAATATCACAATCACTATTTCACATTTTCTTGGTTCCTGTAACTTCGCTTCTCGTACAAGACCAGTAAAACAACACAAGGGATTGGGATTTCTTGAGTATCAAGAGAAGGGAGATTCATAGGGTGAGTGTGTGTGTGTGTGTGTGTGTGTG
>CM038598.1:13519591-13530377 GCA_021533255.1 Ceriops tagal | reverse complement strand
AAAAAAAAAAAAAAGAACAAAAGTAAAGAACTTGCCAGCCTACAACAAGGGAAAAATTAAAGGAAATGAGGAATTAATCAAGAAAATTTTTCACCTAATTTCATAATACTAATTCGAAACGTTTCTTTCGATGTTTATTTGATTCCAAACAAGCAACCAGGTGCAATCCCTGTAGTTGTAGAAAATCTTAATTTTCATTATAAGACTCAAGTTTAAACTATTGAAAGGGAAGGAGATCAATGGGGTCGATGAAAATTGTCCCTTGTTCACGCCAAATTAAAGGGATTGCTAATGGACGAAAGGAAAAAATTGCATCGTGGATGATACAAAAGAAAAGTTGCCCAGTTAATGATTTGAACCTCACGTCAATTAGATTAGCTCCTAAATCTTAATTAACAACAAGGCAGAGAAAGGACATAGGATTGTATTCTTTTAGGCATGCACACAGTTGGCTTTTAATGAATCATTTCCAATCTGCCATTGCAATTTCAGTGGAAAAATGTCACGGTAGCATCAGTCCAATCTTTGTTGCTTCTTCCTGCAGGTCGCTTCATGATGACCCAGCGCATCTCATTAATTTCGACAGTGCTGCACTGAGCTAGCCTTTTTTTGTGCCAGGGGCTTAAATTAAAGAAGTGCATACAGTTATGTCTAAACTCTAACACCGTGAGCTGTGTGCATCCTTGCTTTGATCGACAAATTTCGACTCCAAAACACAAATTTGGGGCTACAGTTACCTTTTGCGTGGGGCCTCTCCTTTAGAATGTCTACCTAAGAATGTGACAGCGAATGCGGACCTGCTGTGTGTTGCAATAATGCTTCACTGCGTCTCATTTTAGAGGGCCACAATCTTAGCACATTAATATAAAATTAAGTTAAGATTGAATCAATAATTAGTTTTTAAAATTAAATATGCCACCCAGAAGGCTTTTTTTTTTTTTTTTTTTAAGCATATCAGAAATAAATCCATCTTTTTCCAAAAATTTGAGAGAGTTGGGATTGAAACTTCAACTCGAGTTTTTGCTCTTATAAGAAAAATAAAAAGGTTATTCCACCATAAAAGGTTAATAGGCTGGAAGCTGGCCGTATTATCAAGAATGGCCACCCCATAACACCGAGGAAGATAGAGAGATGAAATTCGACTACATTGAATCAATACCATTTCTTCTTTTTTCTTTTTTCTTTTTTTTTTTTAATAAGTTGATTTGGGATCTCATTAATAATGGATTCCTCAAGACAATATGTTGCAGTTGCACTTACAAGATTCGGGCGTCGACCCTTGTAGCTAGAACAACAGAGGTGCGTTAGATATCTATCTTAACATTAGAGCAAATGCATAATATTTTTGTTTAGTGTTTCATAAATATATATGTATAACCGTTATTTGTTCTATTAGAGGCTTGGTTGTCCTGTCTGTTTCAAGCATTATAGCTTTTATATTTGTTTACATGCTCCTCACGTCATCACGCCTTCCCTCTGTACGTTACCAACTCATAAATGGGCCCAAAAAATTTATTAATTCCAGCTTACAACCCAACTTTCCAATCCTTTAATAATGATAGGAACCTCGAATAAAATCAACTGGCCAATACCAACCCGGCAAAACTGCCCTCCTTGAAAAAACGACGGTCCGTTGAGAACCAATCGAACGGCGAAACGTGGATGGGAATGAATGCATGAACAGGTCATGATCCAATCAGAGCCGTGCGATGGTCGACCGAGTCACCGAATCCTCCCTCCGCCCAACCCCCCCCCCCCAAAAAAAAAAACACTGTGGGGCGCTTTATGTTAAGGGTAAAGGGGGCCTGTTGGCGAGAGGAAGTGGGATGAATGATATGTCATATGTACAGAGATAGCCGCGTTTGTCTACCTGTAGCAACAAAAGCATGAAGATAGAGACAACAGATGAAAACAAATTAATTAAAGAGACAAGTGGGTCGACGTGAAAATTTGTTTCGCTTGTTATATATGTTCTTTTGGTTGGCTTTCTTTCAGGCAGCAAGACAGGGAGAAAAAAGGTTTTAGTCGCTTTCCATGACAAAAAAGTATGAGGATTCCGATGAGAATTGAATGAGGAAATCTCTCGTGTCCGTAAAGAGGAAGATTAATTCGGGGTTTAATCTTCTGTAACAATTTATTAAAAGGTATAATGTTATAACTTCTTTTGTTTTCCCAAAAAAAAAAGATCTTTTTTTTTTATTACTATTATTAAATTAAGTTGGTTATACATATATACATAGAATATAGATATGAATGGGTCAAAGTATATATACGGGGAAGCGAAAAGGAGAAGGAAGGTTTGGGATGGAGGGGATAGGTTTGGAGGATGAGGGAGACGTGGGTGCATGGCTGTGATTAAGGAAGAAAGATCAAAGGTTGGATGTTGTTAGGAGATGTGTGGTGTGGTGATGATGCTATGCTGGCACAGATACGGCAAGCATTGATTTTCTCCTTTGTTCTTTCCCCTCCCGTGTTAAATGCTACTGGATGGCCTGTCCTGGCTGGTTGTAGTCTTAGAGGAATTTCGAATTTATGACCTTGTCTTTCTTAGTCCAATAAAAATAAAATTAACATCTTTCCTATTTTGGGCTATGATACTCTTTTTTTTTTTTTTTTTTGGGAAGAAACGAGGAACCCTTGAATGAGATAATCTGTTGTGGAAGATGGGATTGATATTTCTTGTTGAATCGTATTTTTGTAGTGTTCGACCAAAAAAAAAAAAAAAAAAAAGGAAAAAAGGAAAAAAAAATCAAGAGCATCATTAGCAAGACAAAAGCCCCAGAAGACATTATAGACGAATGGGATCTTGATCAGAGAAAAGGGTTTACTGGGAGATGTATGTATGCACTCTAACCAACCAATAGGCAACAACAACAACCTATGAAACCAAAAGCCCAGACAGAGGCACGTTGAATACTAAAACAAGCACAAGCCGGCCACTGATATCAAATGAGAATTATAAATATGTTGATGAGCTTGTCCTCTGTAAGTCTCCGTGCAAAGCTAAGTGTGTGGATATTTTTTTATAAAAATGCTCAACAAACCAAATTACCCCAACGATTCAGCATCAAAATTCATGAGGGAATCCTCCTCAGAAAAAAATGGTTTATTGGATCCCAAGCGAATTCGCTTTCAAAAATGCCATTGGTCGCAGTAACACACACACACACACACACACACATATATATATATACCAACATTGAATATTCTAAAAACAAACAAACAAACAAACAAACTTGCTCGATTCTTCGTGAGATGCGAATGGTCAAATTCTATATTGTATCATGTCGAACAACGACAGCTATACAAAGAGCCCTCTAGGAATTTGCGAAAAACCGCCGTCTTTTCCCCAGTAAGAAAGCCTGTACATCCTCAACCGTGCAATCGAGCGTAAGAGACATACCAATGCGTCGCCCCAAAAAACCAAAATAAATAAATAATAAAATAAATAAAAATTTGTTATTAAGTCGATTCACTCCAATCTCGAATTCTCTAATGAATCTTCAAGCCAAGGTTTGGACGGCTGGGAATGTCGCAGTATCTCTCCCAGCCAATGCGTGTGTATGGGAAAAGGGAAATGACAGCCCCAAAGAATAAAAATTTTTAAAAGTTTTGGTTAAGGTGTAAGAATTTGAATTTTGGAAAGGGCAAAATTACTTCAAATGACTTGACTATCTGTGAAGCACGCACAAGAGACGACATCAAAGGATTTTAAAACTAATAGTATCCATATTGCATGTGTTTCGATGAAAATAACTTTTTCGTGAAAAATTCTAAAATTGGGTTGCATGTCATTCTAACTTTGCTGTATAATTATTAAATTGTGCGACTTCTTTTTTTTTTTTTTTTTTTTTTACGACAAGCTTTTCGGCTAAGGCCTGAAAATTTGCATGTCATTGAACTCGAAGTCATTAGAGCTATCATCTCGCGGTCTTCATGCTTTTAAAAATATATAAATTGTTGAAATTAATTTAAATTTATTACACATTAAAAATTAATATTTAAGTAAAAATTAAATTATTATGTTTATATTTTTAAATCAACAGTAAATTAATATTTGAATATGAGTAAAATTAGTAGAACGTAATTAATATATTTGAGTAAAATTAGATTTTTTTATTGTATAAAAAGTTAGATTGTCTTAATTTATTGTGTGACTGGTGGGTAAATTTTTATATTTATATTATTTTGAATTATTAAATGATATTTTTATTAGAATAATAAGATATAAATTATTTATATAACTGTTTAATAATATAATTGTCTAACAATAATATTAGAGATGTTATATTCTAACATAAATTATAGCCATAATTTTTTGTCAAATTGGATGCGGTTAATATTGGACTCACAATTATCTAATATAATATCGTCTTACAACCCTGAGGTGTACCAAAAATAATTGAATTTTAGCCAAAATCACTTAAAACTCTATTGCTATTTTGAATTTTTAATTTCTGAACTTTACTCCAAAAAATTTCACCTTTTGATTTTGACCCCAACCTCGCCTTTTTTTTTTTTTTTTGGAGGGGGGGGGTGTTCTTTGTTGAGACACCTTGCAATGCCCGTGATGAAAACGACGGGGGGAGATTACTTCAACGCTCAGTCGTGCTTACGCCAAAACTTGCCTCCTTTTATATTGTGGTTTCCATCCCTCCAGCCCAAAATTTTCCGAAGAAAATAGATTTTCAAGACACCCTTCTGCTGCCAAGTTTGCCTTTTGCTGTCTTCATCTCCGCCCATGAATTCCTGGGGGCAGTGGAATTTGACTCTTCCATCAGGGCTGGCACCAGACGAGGCTTCTCCAGAATGGCTCAACAAGGCAGACAATGGGTGGCAACTCACAGCATCAACGTTTGTGTGCCTGCAGAGCGTTCCTGGGCTTGTAACTCTCTATGGCAGCATGGTCAAGAAGAAATGGGCCGTCAACTCGGCCTTCATGGCCCTTTACGCTTTTGCCGCGGTCCTCATCTGCTGGGTTTTATGGGCTCACGACATGTCCTTTGGTAAAAAGATCAGCCCATTATTTGGAAAGCCCGGTGTTGCTCTGTCCCAGAGATTTCTCCTGCCCCGTTCTCAGGTGGGTCTCGTGCCCGTGGCTGATTATGTGTTTTACCAGTTTGCTTTTGCGGCCATAACGTTAGTGCTGCTGGCTGGGTCAGTACTTGGGAGAATGAACTTTTATGCGTGGATGCTCTTTGTTCCATTGTGGCTGACCTTGAGTTACACCATCGGGGCATTCACCATCTGGGGGGAAGGCTTCCTTAAAAAGCACATTATTGATTATGCGGGTGGCTTTGTCATCCACCTTTCATCTGGGGTGGCTGGCTTTACTGCTTCTTATTGGGTAATTCATCATTAATCGCCCCTCTTGATGCGACCCTTTTGGAAGTGTCAAGTCTTTTTAATTAGAAACTAATACTATGTGACAATAATCTTTGGGTGCATGAATATTTGTAGGTAGGACCAAGGCAATCGCATGACAGGCAAAACTTTCCTCCCAACAACATAATTAACATGCTGGGAGGTGCGGGATTTCTTTGGCTTGGATGGACGGGTTTTAATGGCGGGTCTCCGTTTGCAGCTTCCCTTGTTGCATCACAAGCCATCCTCAATACCCATCTCTGCACTGCCACCAGCCTCTTAGCCTGGCTCTCCGTGGACATGATTGTGTACCATAAAAGCTCCGTCATCGGTGCCGTCCAGGGGATCATCACCGGCCTCGTCTGCATCACTCCTGGCGCAGGTTACCTTTCTTTTTACCCTATATTTTATCCAAACTACCACAAGGATTGACTTAGTTGGCAAAATTGTATGTTTTCTTCACCCTCACCCAGTGCTTAAAGTGCCTTCTTAATCTATCTTAGAATGCGAAAAAAGAGACAAATGTACGCAAGTTGACTTTGGACGGCGACCTCTATGCCACAATGGAATAATGTCTTTATGATTACAGCGAGCTATTGAATAGGAAATAATTATGCAAACCAGCTAGTACATGCAAAGACTCAGATTATATCATATTATAGTATGATGATGAACTTGAAGCAATGTATGGCCAGGGGTAGTGGGGCCGGTGGCAGCAATATTGATGGGCGCAATATCTGGGACAGTCCCATGGTACACTATGATGGTATTGCACAGGAGATCAGCGCTCCTTCAAAGCGTGGATGATACATTGGCAGTCTTTCACACGCATGCTGTAGCTGGTGTTTTAGGGGGCATCCTCTCAGGCTTGCTAGCTAAACCAAGACTTGTAAAGATGATGTACCCGCATTCCACTTATGGGACTGGGTTAATCTATGGCTTGATCGATGGAAAACATCAGGACGGCCTCAAGCAAGTGGGTTGGCAAATTCTCGGGGCAGTTTTCATTACCGTTTGGAACATAGTCGTCACAAGCTTGATTTGTATTCTTATAAGCCGCGTTGTTGATCTTAGGATGGAAGAGGGTGATCTGGATATTGGCGACGATGCTGTGCATGGAGAAGAAGCCTATGCACTGTGGGGCGACGGGGAGAGAATGCCAAAACCTCGGAGTTTGCAAGTGCCTAAGCGCTTTCCTTCCTTGTGTAGGCGCTGATAAGTTTCATATTCTGGTAAAATTTTGCAGGGGTATATCCAGTGGGGCATCCCAACTGCATGGTTCCGTGACAATCAAAAGTTCCTATACGAGGCTAATTCATGGTAAAACTCTCTTGACTGAGACAAGTCCCACAGAGTTGTTTTACACATCATGAGTGCGAATAAGTCCCACACACACCAAATCCACAAGAGACCATTCCAATGCCTGCAGAAAGGAATTCGGATTAGGCTGAAAGGCGTGGCTCTTACCCACCATTCGTCGTTTAATTGCTGTCTTCATATTGTAAGTTTTCACGTTGAAGGAGAAATTTTTTGAGTGACTTTTGCCCACCGAGAGAATGTGGTTATTGTACACGATCACAGACAGTTATCTCGTGCAAAATTGGCTCTTTCAGTTTTTCAGATCTTCAACAAAGTGCAAAGGCATTAATGTCAAGTACAATTCAAGTAATGCCACAAAAGACATTATAATAGACATTATGTGCGGAAAAATAATATAATTGGTTTATTTGTTTCAAGATACAGCGAGAAGGGCAGCCGGGCAGATGTGGCTCTGTAGTAAGCAAGCATGGTAAACAAAGACTGTCGTAAGAAAACATCAATTTTGTTCCTCTTACAATGGTACTAAAATGGCTTAAAACAGGTTAAAAATACATCTGAAAAACTTTACATCATTTACCGTAAAGGCATCCAGCTAATTATAAAAGCTTGGCCTTCTTTCAAGAAATAGTGATTAAGCAATTGGATGGTTACTGCTGGAGAATTTCATCCATTAGGCAGGCTTCAGTTCTGCCCGTTCACAAGCCTTCTGAAGCAGAAAGTTAGTGGCAACACTTGTCAGCAGAAACCAGCAAGAAGTAGCACTTTCATATTCTTCTTCCTCGATCTAAAATAGAAAACTGAGGGGACAGACGAGGAGGGTGAGGTGGGGAGAATGGCTTGGAAATCTGCTTTCATCAGTTTTACAGAAAGATTTATCTCATTTCATACCATAGAAAGGATTCTGTACATATTCCAGCTTGGTAGCATAAATAAGCATGGAACTAACAGCAACTTTCCCTCACAAACTTTATTTAAATCTTTTTGATATTAGTCATTGGTCACGGGTTACATTTTATTCTGGTGACAGAATCACCAAGAAGTGAGAATCACTTACCCGTGTAAATTTACAATTCATAGGGGCACATATTTTTTTCCCAGTTTATGAACTGCTTAGGAACATCATTTGCAGAAGCAGGTCGAAGCCATATGTACCATTGCTTTGATTGCTCTGACCATGCATGTGTTCTTTCTTTAACATGTTTGAGAAAAATCCTAATGCCAACAGGCCATGGGGGCCGCAGTAAACTTTTTTAACTAGTATTCAACTTAGGCAAATATGCCCTCCACGGACATGTAAACTCATGCTAGGAACCCTTGTGGAATCATGTCCTGAAAGAAAATCGGATAAGCTTAAAGGGCCAATTCATATAATATACCAGTGGGGATAATAAGAAAAAAGGAAATCAATCAACCTTGAAAATTGGTTAACGGTCATGTCTTGGCTTGCGAAGTTCTATTATTTTGTCCCTCCACATGACTGCCCAAATTCATAAAAAACACAAATGATTCTAGTACCCATGATATATTCTTGTATGACCAAAAAGAAAATTGCATATATGCAAACATTAAAAGTTTCAAATGAACTGAATTATAGTTGCAGAGACATATTATCTGTGTTCTGTTGAATATACCTGCATCCTTGTACCTTTCCTCTTCAACTGCTAAATTCATGTTCCTCATGAGATTAAGTTCCTGCGTTACTATGTCTGGACCATCTGCAGCACTGGACAACAAATTCAACTTATGCTGGAATCACAGGAAAAGAAATCATACAGAATATGGAGCCTCAAAAAGCAAGGTTAATACCTATCAAGCGATACATCATAAGTAGGCTTTGAACTGTGTCCTCTTTCCATCCCATAACTGATTTTGATGGCATCTGTCAAGACAATTTGTTTATTTACATAAATGGGAACCTGCACCAAAAAAAAAAAAAAAAAGAAAAAGAAAAAAAAAAGAAAGAGAAAAACCCAAAATTAAAACAAGATATATAAATTTGAAAGAGTCACATAACCATAAAGGATTACAGCTCAGAGAGATAAGAGTACAGAGATAGTGAGTGTGGAAGTTGTGTGGCACACAAAATAATCCAATTATAGACAGTGAAGGAAATAAGAATTATAGACAGACAAGGAAATAAGGTCGTCTGTGTCTATTTCAATAATCATTCATATTATCAGCCCAGGCAGGTTATATTTGAGTGTC
The DNA here is from genome assembly GCA_021533255.1 of Ceriops tagal. Taxonomy (NCBI): domain Eukaryota; kingdom Viridiplantae; phylum Streptophyta; class Magnoliopsida; order Malpighiales; family Rhizophoraceae; genus Ceriops; species Ceriops tagal. Next base: position 13,521,488 of record CM038598.1, on the reverse strand, counting down.
ATTCAATTGAACTTTTAGGCACGTTTGGATGTGAGATCAGAAAGCACATGCATATAAAAAGGTCATTCAGTGATAACAATTGTCAAACCAAGACCTGGATACAAGAAGTACCTTAAATATATGTGCTACATTTATGGCATCAGACAGCTGTACATCTACACTTTGAACAACATTTTCTCCTTGCTGCAAAGGCACAGATCTTGCTTGACATTAGTAATAACTTCATGAGATTGCTTTAGGAGATAACACATAATTCCTGACCCCTTACTCACCCTGCTAAAATACAACCTTGCAAAGTACGTACTAGACACTCCTGTAATTCTCAACATTTTTACCTGGAATGAAGCAGGAAAAGCCAGCAGTAATCAGTAAGCTGAATACTCCCACATGATTTTCGTTAACTACATTCAATCCAAGGACTTGGCAATCTCAATCAAAATGCTAGCAAATCTTTCAAAGGGTGATGTCTCTATTGCATGATGGGGGAATCAACGAAGGGTTGGCTAGGCAGTAGCACCATAATAAGATGAGATATCTTTAAATAAAAAACCACAAGAAAAGTGAGTTTCCATACTTCATATCTGAGTGTCTCCATGATATTTTTAACCAGCAGGAACTGATCCGGGCAATCCTGAAGCAAGCAAAGCCATACATACATATTAGGACTTCCATGATGGGCAACCAACATTACAATGGCAACGATTAACGGTTTATTTACCCCATTCAGAGAATCTACAAGTGTCTCAATTGCAAACTCCCCTGCGTCATAAGACAATAAAATTTAATCACATCCATCTTATATTTGCATAGAAACAGAACAGTACAAGATGATGACGACAACAAAAATGAAAGAAGAGAGAAAATCATGCTAAAAAAAAAAAAGCAATGCATACCAACAATGACTGGGAGCAAGAAGTCAGCATCACAAGAGATTTTAAGGAAAATTGTAGGACTGTCGAACCGTAGAAAGAACTCATCGTGTCGTATTAAGCTCATATCAGGTGGCTGTCTTGATCCCTTTGCTTGGAATCTCATCTCTTCAGAAAAGCCTTGCCGCCAAATACGATGGTGTGTGAGAGTTTCTGCATTACATTACATAAGTAGAAAGAAACAACAACAACAACAACAGCAAACAAAGAAACAAAACAAAACATCATTTGAATTGATATAATCAAATTCAAAGCGATCAAAGAGAGAAATGAGAGAATGAGAGAAGAGCGAAACCTAAGATGAGGAGAGAAGCTTGGAGATAGTCATGGTGATCGGGATTATCGTCGTGGAGATCACTGGCAGAGCCACCGGAGGAGCTTCCACGACGAGAGGACTGGCAAGAGATGAGAATAGGTTTGGCTTTGGGGCCAAAACGACACCGCGTGCATTTGCCGCAACCCAATCCAACCGAAAAGTGCGGGGCTACGGTTGAGCAAGAAGGAGATGTTGCATTCCAACGATCTGTTAATGCCTTGAAAGAAGATACCGTGTGGGCGCGAAATTGAGTTCCCAGCATTCTCTGTTTTAAGGGATGCAGATTCTAAGAAACACAGCGAGCGAGCGAGCGAGCGAGATTTGCGACCAGAGGAAGGCGTGCGGCCGGTGCAGTGCGAACACAGAAAAAGATTGATTTTGCACATTCTGGGCAGCTTAATTTATATCTAAATTTGTCTCCAATTTTGGTTAATTGTTTTCCTCTTTTTTTTCATTAGAATTTGCATTTTACCGCCTGGGTTAGCTCTTTACTTTTTTTTTCTTCTTTTTTTTGGCTTGTTTGAGAACTGATCCTTTCGGTTTCTACAATCGGATGGATTTGCCGTAGTAGCAATACACATGACATCCGCCGAGATCATTTTTGCGAATTAACTCTTTTGGCCGACCTTAAAAACACAAAAAAAAAAAAAAA
>CM038598.1:13509170-13519491 GCA_021533255.1 Ceriops tagal | reverse complement strand
AAAAAAAAAAAAAAACAAAAACCCTAAAAGAAGAAGAAATACACATCAACGTAATCCTTGAACATTTTATGCAAATAAGCTCTTCCGATTGGCCATGGCGGTAACTTGGTCATGGTCAGCGGTGGCCCTCTGAAGGCACCTCGGTTTCTCTCACTAATTTGGTTGCAGAGAGACTCGCTCGATCACTTCCTTCCATTTCATCACAACTGGGCATATTATAATGAATTGAAAACGCTCGCCGGCCCATCACAGACATTGCCATACCAATCATTATTTATTTGTTTGTACAAATATCAACATAATCCTAATATTACATACAACCCGCCATTTTCCATTGGAATCCACCGCTGTTAAGGCAGGACGGTTGATGGTGTTGGAGAATTTCACTACCAAATGAATTGGTGACTTTTTTTTTTGTGTGAGTCGGATGATGGCAACAAGCATCCAATATGGCGGCGTTAAAGAAGTCAAGGAACTGAAAAATCATGAAAAGGCGGATTTCTTAAAAGCCGTCGGATTCTTGGGAAACTGTTTCAACAACTTGATAAGTTCAAATGTCCTTGTGTCCCTACCAGAATAAAGGCAGAGCTCAAGTGGGGTTAAGCCATCCTGACAAAACAAAAGATTGCCATGAATTATTACTCGGAAGGGCAAGAAAATTTCTTCATTCTATGCAAAGAAATTTTGTGTCAGAGCACCAAAGGAACGCCTCTCGTAGATGCGCCATTGGTCTGTTTTTTTAGTTAGGGGTGGGGAGTGGTTTGTGGCCGAGGATGGGCCGGGGGGAGGGGATGGCGTATATAGTCCTAACGGAGACCAGACCGCATCTTAGAAAGCCACCTCAGGAACAATTGAACTCCTGATTAAGCCTCTAAGCCGAGCTGCAGAATGTGGCACTAGGATTACATGCAACCAAACACAGCTGTGAGACATAGAGAGAACAAAAAAAAACAGTAGGATTACATGCAACCAAGCACAGCTGTGAGAGAGAGAGAGAGAAAAACCTGGGTGATAGTATATAGTTACCTCGTTTCTTAATGTCTTGTCAGCTCCTTTAATTAATAAAAGCTTAACAATATCCGTTCTTTGTGCTTGAACAGCAAGATGTAGCGGTGTCCATCCATCCTAGAATGGCAAAACAAGAGCATTAGTAAATCAACCTTTGAAATTGAAAGATTGCATAGGAAATCCACGGTAGCTGTGAAGATGTGTAACCCATACATTGTCCTGAAGGTTTATATCAACATTGTAAAGCAGAAGAAGTTTGATAGCTGGACTGGACGCCGTTTGAACAGCATAATGCATCAAGGTGGCACCATCCTATGGCATCAAGCACAGGGAAGGAGAAGTGAAATTAGATAAGTTTATAACCAACATTCTTTTCAGATATCAACAACAAATGTTGTAATGCCTTTCAGATGACAAATACATTTCAAATCTAGAAGCATTGAACAGGTCTGGACTTTACTGTATCTAGAACAAAAGGAGATGCTGATTCTCTAAAAAGAAAGCTGGTAATGGCTTGCTTTTTACTTATTATTGCTTTGTGCAGCGCAGTCCAGCCATCCTACAGAGAATGTAAGGATCTGAATTAAAAACAAAGAGCAAACTAAATGCCAGATTTCCAAGCATCGTTAACAGTTGGTTATTGACTAGATAGGGGAAACAAATGAAAATAAAAAAAAAGGTATTGAGGCACCAAGTGCACAAGTAAAAGTTCTCAATCCTATCTTACTGGATCAACAGCATTAATGTCCACATTGTGCTTCAACAAAGCTCTTGCAAGATAGAATTCCCCTGATGCAGCAAGGGTATGCAGAGGAAGCCATTTGGTCTGCAAAATGATGAACTATCGGCTATCATCGAACTATCCATAAATTGACAAGACTCTAAACAGTTGGATGTATATGCCTGTTAACAAATGTATCGGCTAACATAACTTTTTCAAAGACAAATAGGATTGAGAAAACATTCTGAACTTTCGCAAATACAAATACAAGACAGCTCAAAGGGAAGAGGGCGGGGATGTAAATGTACTCAATAAATGAATTGGGATCTCTAAAGTTTACTATCATTTAACTCCCATAACAGATTACAGCATCAACTGCCATTTACATAACTAAAAGGGAACATACGTGAACAGCAATCAAATGGTAAACTCACAGAGGTAGCAGGCGCTAGATCAGGAATTCTCCTGTTCAGCATAACCTTTTCCTCCTTAGTGAACAGCTTGCGGGGGCCTAACCAGAAAGCAAACAACCAGAAGGAAAAGAAACATATCAATACCTATACGCCCAGAAAGTACACAAAACTTCAAACAAGAAAGAAAGAAAGAAAAGCAAATACCTTGAGAACTTTTAGTCCCAGCCTCATAATTCCCACGACTGAAAAATTCCGTGACATCATCGAAGCCCCTCCCATAAACCGCCCATCTGGGGTTCTTCGGCGCCACCCTCTCCGTAGAACTCAATCTCAATTCGCGCTCCTCATCTTCCTCGACCGCCTCCTTCAAGCTCGAGGGATTATCGGCAACGAGAGCTTTCAATTGCGCCAACTTGGCCTCCCTAAAAGCCCGATGCTCCTCCAGATTCACGGTCCTTATAGGAGCAGACGCCTTCTTTCTCTTTTCCACTCGGCTATTGAACTCCATTTCTTGGGAAATCCTGCGCCTCTCTTTCTTCGTAATGTTAATCTCTGCTTGTATTGCCTTCCATTGGTCCGGAACCAGGTGCTCTACTGGAATTTCCGGCACAACTTTTTTCTTGGAATTGGGTTTTTTCAGGCAGGAGATGCCTGTATTGGAAGTTCCCGCGACATTGGATTGAGTCTCAAGATATGGGTCCTCAAATATGCCTTCTTCGAAGACGACGCAGTCACCAATAACACGGTCTTCAAAAATGTCGAGGTCGGAGCCGACGCTTTGCACGGAGAAAGACGGCGATTGGACTTGGAAGGGAGGGGAGAGGGAGTTCAATTTTCTTGTGAATTTTAAAGTTTGGAGAGAAGGGAGTTTGGGTGGTGGTGATGCCGAGAGAGGAAAAGGGAAGCTGGGTTTTTGGGTTTGCGGGTTTAGTAGGGCTGCCGCCGGGGACATTTTACGTCGCTCTGCCGACTGCCGCCTGGCCTCGCTTTTTGAGGATCGACGCCTCAGGGCCTGAGGCTTAGAAATTTTTTACGGCCTTTTAGCTTTTGTTTTTTTTTTATTTTTGATTTTTTTGGGGGGGGGGGGTCGGGGGGGGGCGGGGGGGCGCGGAGCGCGCAACAGACTTAGAGATATATATATATATATATATATATATATGTTATTTTTACTTATATATTAAGTATTTTTTAAAACATAAAATTTTTTAAATCTCATAATTTATAAATCATCCCCTTAAAATCACAATACATTTATATCTTACGAGATTGGGTTGGAGCTGAAAACTTAAATGCCTTGCAGCGGACTCAAATTCTCAAGACTTTTTGGCAAATGTATGGCCGTTCTTCTTAGACCCCATCTGCAGGGCTGGACTGGACAGCTTCTGGGCCAGGCGCCTCGAATTGCCCGTTCAAGCAGTTCAATTGTAACCATTCGTTTCCAAAACTTCGAATTCGACTAAAAAGCGACCACGAACATTGGGAGTATCGTCTCTTTTTTATACGATTGCCTTTCTGGGACATGATCCAAGAAAAGAACGACGAAGCTTGGAAAAGCTTTGGAGACCAAAGGAAGCTTTTTCAGTCGTTTGTCGGTGTCTCTCGTGGGATAGAATTAGTGAGGAGTTCAACCACCCAACAACCTAATAAGAAAAAACCAAGGAGCCGCATAATTCATCAAATTATCTATTACATCAAAATGTATCTACCGCCGTTACTTTCATTATGTTGCTATAGGCTCACAAACACATAAAAAGAATTAAGCCTACCGTAAATCTTCCCGAGGGCCCCCCCATGGCAACTGAATACCTCGAACCTAAGAAATGCTACCCAAGTTCAAGCGTTTTTGACCATTCCTTGAGCCGTCTTCCTATTGTTTCTGGATTACCCATCTTTCCCGCTGCACCGTCGTGAAAGGCGACAATAACCCTGGGGCAATGGAAATAAATCGCCAAGCGTGAGAGGTCTCTTACAAGCAGCAGCCACTCCTACCGAACACTCCCTCATATCATGGTTTAAAAAGCCCGTAAATAAAGTTTCCACAGAAAATGGTGCAACTACTATTTCTAAAGCACACAACAGCACGAATCCTCCAAACACACAAACAAAAGAACCATCCCCCAAGAGTTTAGCACAAAGCAAATATCATTAGTCATTGTGATCCTTCCATTGTTTGCAAAACTCACAACATGATCACTCACCTTCAACGACGATACCGGGAATAAGGTGACCCGGACCTGCCCCTCCTTGATCTTCCACCATGCGGAGAGTGCTTAGGAGAGCGCCTTGGAGATCCCCATGAGTCATCGCGTCCATAGCCCCCACGGTATTTACCACGATCACCCCAATGGCCTTCTCAAATTATGCATAAGGTAGTACAAAGTTAGGATAGTCCCAGATTCAGTGATAAACAATTTCTACTTCAAAGGAAAGTGGCACATATGAAATTTGAACTTACCATAATCCCTAGTACTTTTCAGCCCAAGATAATGACCTGGTGTTGGAGTCCTTGCCCGTTTCCTTCGTGACTGAAAGATAAATATATCACCTCAATTCCACAAAACTCCCAAGATAGTTTGGTCCACTTCAACAAATTATGCTGCTAAAAATCTACAATTTCTACAAATTATAATATCAAGATGTCTATGGATACGTAGAAGTATACATGAAAACAATATAGCTACAAGAGGGAAAATCCTCGATGTAAAAGTTTCAACGGGAAAGGTGAAAAGGCTCCCAAAAAATGCTAGAGAAAAACCAGGCACAAGTAACTAGTGTTTACTAGATAAGTGCCAGGTATTAAATACCACAAAGCCTGATTAGAAAGTTGTTGATAATGTCCGTTGATTAGTTGACACTTGAAATTGAATGCTGAGGTCGTATAGTTGTTGGTCAATATGATTGCTATGTTCAGTTGATCACAAGCATTTGAAAAGCTGTTTAAGCTGCCCATTGATCACCTGTTTAAGTTGACATGGATGAACGGATCATCTTTGATTGCTGCTAACAAAGCTGACGTAATGTGTTCTGAATATAACCAGAAAACCTCCAAGTTAAGAACAAAGATCCAATCAATACTAGTTTATGTTTACCACCAGCAATGCAACCACAATACCTTCTCCACCGTTATGTATTGGCCCTCTAGAACTGACTGATTCAGATATTTAATGCAACGATTGGCATCCTCAACACCATCCATTGTAACGAATTCAAACCACGAGAAATGCTAGTGCGAGGCTCCACAAGAAGAAAACAATAGGCAACCTAAAAGATGAAATTGTTATGTTACTAATTTATAACAGTCGGCTGGTGCTGATGACTAGCAAGAAATGAAACTATTACGAGAACAAACATGATGATCGCATATCCATAATAATAGAAAAAGATTGCAAAAGAACTGCAGTCAACAGTTCAGGAGGGCGAATGACCTTTGCATCCTTGGAGAAATGTTCTTCAAGGTCCCTTTCTTTGACTCTCGTGGAGAAGTGTGTTTCCAGGATTTATGGCATCTTGCCTGCCACATATATCCAACTTGTGGAGAGTAATTCAGAAACAAAACCAAAGGTGGTACATTAACCTGCTTCAGTCATGGTCTGACATGCTGTAATAAATTTCATTATTGCAAATTTACTAGCAAAAATTTTGCAAATATGCAAGTTGAATACCAACCTGTCACGGCTTCCGGACCTTTATTTGAATAAAAAGCATCAGCCATCCATGCTAAAGAGCAATTAGCATATTGTGCCAGTCCGAGCAGGAAGAAAAACAGAGAAGTTCTACCATCACAGATGACCAAAAAAAGGGATTGCAGAGTTAGGATAACAACACCTTCCACGACTTGGGGATCGTGATCTATGCCTTGGTCTGGAGCACGATCTAGACCTGGAACTGGATCTGGACCTTGACTGCTCACTCCAAGGGGAAGCTGACCGTGAATTTCTAAAACATACAGCGCACATAAATCAAGGGTCAGAAATCACAGAATCAAATTCCAACAAAAACTAGTAAATATGAGCTTAACCAAAGCAGCTCGTTCTAATAAGCGTTTTCCTTTTTTTTTTTTTTTTGTTCTCAAAAGCTATAGAAGCTTGCCGCAGATCCCCACGGAATCCCCGAGAAAATTTTACTCCCACATACTACAGGCATCCCAAGTCATTTTCTGCTTTTGTATATCCTTCTAACAACATTTAAGCCTATGGTTTTGCTGTTTATTTAGCTCAAACATGTCCAGAGTATGTCTGCACTAGATGAAAAATCATATCGACATGGAATGTCTTCTACGGTCTTTGTTTTTTTAACCACAATGCAATCTATGGGATATATGCAACTGTCATATGCAAGGTAAACTTGGGGAGGTTTTGATGCTTGAGATTTTGCATACATGAATTTGGCAGGTGCATAACTTTAGCTGTTCAAGGCTTGTTTTGCCCTCTCGGCTGCTATTTAACTCTCTCCTAGTCTTTTGATCTTTTACATGACTTTTTTTGTTTTTTTTTTTCCTTCTTCTTGGTATACCCAATCGAGTAGATTTGTCAAAAATTTTGGCTGGTGTTTTGCTAAGAAATACTCTTATTTAGTTGTAGGGTATTGACGGGGAATTAGTAGTTGTAATAATTTAACTATTATGCATGTCTATGTCCATGACTTGGCTTAGTTTTCAGGTTTCTTTTGCATTAGATTTTGTGATATATTAATCTCCAAAATTGCTTCTGATTGGCGCGTTTCTGCTGGAGGAGGTGATGAATTCTTGCGGAAGAGAAGAAACTTAGGGCGTTGTAGATGCTGCTGGGTTCAGTAGGTTTGCTGAAACATCATAGGTCATTCTTTTGGAGCGCACATGGCCGATGGAAGGCTGAATGCGGCCTGGGAGGATAACCCACCCAAGTTTTGTAACCCATCCTTTTTTCTATGGTGATTCCATTCGGGTTTTAATTAATGAAATATGATTTTATTTTCCATGTTAAAAAAAAAAATAATAATAATAATAAATGCAGCCAGGGCGAAGACTTTCGCGAGAGAAAAGAGCGGGGCTCACTGCGCATTTGCCATTGGACGCAGAAGACGGGCGTAACGTTGGAAGAGATGGTTCTCGGAGTACACGCGAATCACGTATACATCAATCTAAACAACTGTACATAAATAAATAAATAAATAAAAACTTGAGGGAAATTTTCTTTTAAAACAATAGGTAAAGAGTCTTGGCACGAACAAGTTTAAAATTTAATTTTACTATAATTAATAAGTAAGCATAATAAAAATAAATAATTTTAATTACATTTACAAATTAACAAATTTAATTTGAACTAAATGAATTAATTGACAAATAGATCGATTACATTTTGTCAACCACAAATCTCAAAAAAAAAAAAAACACACACACACAACAAACAAGTATAATCTAAAATGATTTTTTAAGATATTTTTTATATTAATTAATTAAATTTTAACTCATTGATCAATGTTATCAAAAAATAGTATCTTGAAATGAAAGACTGTTTTTACATATATATTCAAATTATGAATCCAGATATATGTATTTTTCATCAATTAACTAAAAATCTAAATGAAAAATAAGTATGTCTCAAAATTTCAGTTTAATTAAATAATAATTTACCTAATGATGAATACTCCAAGTTGAAAGAATTTCTAGTAATTCTCTCCCTCCTCTTCTTTTGTTGTCTGCTGCCTCTACATTCTAAACTAAGTTTTCCTCACTCTCAGTTAGGTTTTCTGACCATGAAATGAGATATTTATATTTTCATTGAGTATTTTAAATTTTAGATCAAACACATTACATAATGGACTGTTAATTCCAAAACAATTGAAATTTCCTTCCTCGTGGAAAAGACCAATTAACCCAACAGGTATTTTACAAGACAGTAGAAAGATCGAACGTGATGATTGATGATACGACCATGTTTGTACTATGGGGTGCTGTTGATGCTCAAAGAAATTGGGTAGAAATAAAGCGCGCTGGTCCCAGGGAACAACTGTCTGTATAGCCCTTGCACGATAAAGACTTTCTCAGCCACGAGAGGTTCAGAAAAGCGTACCCAAAGTCAGTTTCATTGCAGGCTTCACTGCTATTTTACCAAATTACGTCTATGGGCAGAAAGTACAGATGAAAGAAGCAGAAAATTCCCTTTTCTTGGAACTGGTCGGAGAGCGCCTAAACACGTAAAACCTGCGATCTGCTTGTCAATCGCTCTTCAAAAGAGTGTAGCGACCATGCATGAGCCAATCTCCACTAGTCATATATTGTACGCTTTGCACATTGCCATGTCACCACGAAATCACAAAGCTCGACTTAGGAATTGAAAGAATAAAAAGAACCAGAAAACAACAATTTCAACTTGGCGGGCTTTTAAAAAAATAAAAAGCAACGGCACTCTGCACTTTTCAACATCGTGTTTCTATTAACACTGAAAAGGAGGAACACTGCTATGTCGTTAACAAGTCCGGAAGTTGGATGGAATGAGCCCCAAGCACTTTACCACCAACATCTGGGAAATTCTCATACCCGGGTAGGGGGACTATCTTCCCATCATCATGTACCAGCATAGGATATCTGAGAAGATGGCCCTGCAATAAAGTGCAATCCGGAGCTGTATATCTCTTCCAGTTCTCTTCAGCAATGCTATTAACTGTCTTAATGCATTCCAAACTCTCCGGCTCCATGAATACTCCATGTTTCTTACCAAGATGCTCTGTCCATAATGACATTCTATATCCATATATCTGTGTAACAATAATACCAACCACCTCCTGATCAACAGCCGGAAAAGAGGCACAATAAAATTTGTCACACTAAGGAAGACATGCTAAACTAACCTGACCGCGTGGATGGCTTTTCTTTGCAGCCCATGTGTGACAGGGTTGGTATGCACCCATTGCTATCTCTGTGTCTTTTGTTCCAGCCATGGATCTCTGATTAATATTGGCAGATCCCACAATCACATACTCATCATCCACTACCATTCCCTTTGCATGGACATAAATCATGAACCGCTGAAATTTAAAAGAATCGGACAACTGACAGAAACAAGACAAACTAAATGAGTTTCTTGCAGTTTATGGATGGATGCTAGAGCTAAAACAAGCAAAACTCCACTGGAAAATATGGGTACAACTGTGAATTCCAATATGTTGAACAAAACTCATAAGAACTGCATTGATTCTTGCATTTCAACATTTTGAAGTTTCAATGGCCTAAAATTTCAGTGCTAAAGGTATACATATTCAGAGATGCACTGCCAGGCACACCACTCTTTAGAAAAAAATAGATGGAAAATGGAGCAATGGTCATGAATGATGTCATGAACAATTGTATGGTCCAGCCATGGGAATTGGTCTATATGTAAGAGTATAACAAATCATGCTTAAATAAATTCAAAAAGCACAAAAAGGATAAAATCTCAAATAATTACCATATTGTCATTATTGCTTGACATTTCTGAAGGAATCTCTTCCCGATTACCAATGCAATAGAAATTGAGGTAATCTTGAGGATGCGAATCTTGCAATTGCATTGATTTAAGTTCTCGTGCAACAACATCATACATCATTTGCATTGTCTGGCTCTGCAAAATACAAGTTACAGATACAGATTTTAGTGTCTCGTAGCAATTTCTCAGGACAAGTTTCCTAAACATCTTATGATAAACTAATCTGAGTTTCTGACATTGTCCCTAAAAGAATCTGAGCTCACAAGTCTCAGCCAGTAGCCTCAGCAATGCAACCATTTCCAACTGCAGCAATGGCAGAACACTTAATGAAGATGATGGAACATTTATTCGAGTCCTTTGGACGTTCTCAGCAATTAGTATAAAAGAAAACAGGAAACCTCCATATCTCATCCAGCTAATAAAAGTATACTAATACCAGCATTTAAAATGACAAAAGAAAATATTTGCGGTGCTCCTATCGGCCAGCACAAATTGAAGGTGAAGATGTAAATAGTCCTCAGATATTACAAGAGATGCTTGTTTCTTCTGTAACACTGTTTGAGACGAACATACTCACAGTTCATTAAGGAAAGGACACAGGAGCAACGTGGAATAAATGGAATGGTGCAACAATGATACCGGTAGACTCAGCTCATGATGAACACACTAATTTTTTATTCGTTATGTTTGTATATGAGTGTGTGCATCTGTGTGTGTGTGTGTGTGTGTGTGTGTGT